>JAKSZP010008365.1:0-70581 GCA_022478985.1 Massospora cicadina
AGAGATCTAAAAGATTATGATAACCTGTTGGGTGGTATGATCAATTGAGCAGACAACCCCGTTGGCAATCATTGGGAGAATGACTTTGGCGGCGCATACTTTGCCAAGTTGAATGGCGGACTTTAAAAATTAAAAATGGCAAACAGAATTTGTAATAGGCTGAATATGGCAAACACAGGGGTAAGACTTTAGCAACTTAAGCGAGGGAGTAAAATGAACTGACAACAGACCCTGAGGCTGTTTTCTTATGAAGGGAGAGGAAAATTTGGAAATATTCCAAGAGTGATTGGTATCATGAGATTGTTGCAGCATGCTCTGATTGGCCAGAAGAGAAGTGAGCATGCGGATTCAAGGCTAAAAAATAAATTTAAAAAATTATGATGGCCTTTTCCCTGGATTTGGGGCCAAGTCAGGATGGCCCTTATTGTTTAAGTCAGGCGGGCTGTTCATCCTGTGCTGCCCAAATCTGTTTTGGTGGGATGGAGCAATTGTCCCAGCTCGTTTGACAATTGTTCAGCTGCTAAAATCTTGAATCAATTAGATTTTCCATAATGGGCAGCCAAGACCAGCTTCACCAGCCCAGAATTGGAAAATCGGGCCTCAAAATTATCTCACCCCATTTTTGGAGAATTTTTAGAAAAATGGCCAGGGGTGGGGTGAGCCCCAGATCCCTGCCCATGGCCCATGGATTGAGCAACCTCTCTGAAGATCCCTCTATTATCTCCAACAGGGTAGAGGGGGGAGGTGCAGGTATGGGGCATCCCTGGGTGCCAGAGCAGTAACCCAGCGCTCATCCACCACATGGGCAAAGTCACTTAGCTGTGATAGGGGATCCACCTGGGCCTTTTACCCCTCTTGGTCCTGAAGCGATGCTGGTTCTGTTCTAGCTACAGTGGATGTGCCTCAGGAATTACCCTACCATTTCTTTTTTGAGCTGGGATAATTCCACCACTGGGAGCGTGCACCAGGACATAGTTCTTGTGCTTCTCTGGGAGCTTGATGGTAAAGATGGTGGATATATTCTGGGGGGACAGGGGGCTTCAAGGTGGGATGCTTGGAATGCCTACACCAGATCAATGTAATTAACAAGTTTGTGCGCTCAACCAGCTGTTTTCAAATAAGGGGTAGGCTTTTACAGGTGACCAGGTACTGATCAGACCGAAGAGACTTCCAGGAGGCAAAAATGGCCTCATCCTCTACCTCCTGGGAGTCCCTGGCCACAATGGTGTTTTAGGAGTTGGCCTTCCCTCAAAGGGGGACAGGAGAGATCAGTGAAGACATTGTGTTGCTTCCAGTTTTCAGGCAGTTTCAGGTGGTAGGCACCATTACCCAAGTCTTTTTCAATCTCAAAGGGGCCTGAGCATTTGGCTGCCAACTTCCAGGCGAGGGTTTTCAGGGGGTGTTTCCGTGTGCCCAGCGTACAAGGGGGCAACCTCATTATCATGTCCAGGGAGGCGTTTCTAGATAGCAAACTTCTTGTAGTCCTTGATGGTTTTTGCCAAATGTTCTTAGACCAGGTTCTGTGTCTTATGGGTTGAACTTACATGGTTCTCAGCCACCAGAACTGTTGAGGAGTTTCATGGGCTGATTTGGAAGGAGGGGTTAAGACCCAGGATGGCTTCAAAGGGGGAGAAGTTGGTCAAAAAGATCATGAAATTGTTGTATGAAAACTGCGCCAGGGGCAGGTCCTTATCCCAGGTGTCCTGAGAGGCAGTCACATAGTAATGCAAGTGCTGCTCCAATACCTAGTTCACCCTCTAAGTCTTCCCATAGGACTGGGGGTAATAGGCTGTGGACCTGCAGGGCTTGATGCTGAGGAGGATTAACAACTCATCTCAAAACTGGGCAGTGAACTAGGCCCCTTATCGCTTATTATCTTCTTGGGGAGGACAAACATGGCAAACATGTGGTTGGCAAACAGGGCCGTGGTTTCCACCATAGTTATGGATGAGAGGCAGGGGATGAAAAGAGCAAACTTGGTAGATTATTCAATGACTTTTATAATGACATCAGAGCCACAAGAGGGTGAGAGAGCCACAATTAAGTTAACTGAGACTGAGGTCCATGGGCCCTCAGCCTGCTGCAAGGTATATAGCAACCCGTTATTGCCTAAGCGGTCTGATTTTGCACGCGCTCAGGTGAAACTACTGGCATTCTAAGCGGTGACATCCTTGGAGGACCTTGGATGATTGTAGGTTTACTTAATAAGGTCTGCACACATTTCTTGGTGCTAGGGTAACCTACCGCATGGGGGGATGACGTGGTGTCTCTCAATGACCAGGGTGCACAGAGATGGGGAACCAAAACCCATTCATGAAACCATACTTTCCCATCCCTCAGGGTCTATATAGACCTCTTCCAGCGCTTGGACTCTATATCCTCATATAGCTCAACCCTTCTGGGAAGCAATTTTGGGTCACAAGGACACAGGAAAGGAACAGAGCATCCGAGGCAAGACTGTTGAAGGACACCACAAGAAGGGCCGAGGAGAGGATCTGGGAGGGGGTACCACTGTAAAGAGCTCCATGGGATCCTCCCCTCATCAGATGACAGGGAGGGGTTTTGACTTAGCATATTTGGTAAACTATTCAGGGGCCCCTTAATGAATTTCTACTTAAAGTGGAACCTGCATATGTCCTGATAAGTGCAGGCTTGGAGAAGACCCAGCCTCTGAGGTTTGCGGTTTTAGAACAGGGCATTGTGGTCCATTCAGATGCTGATTTCATGCTGGTCTCCTTCAAGAGCTAATACCAATGAGTGAGTGACCAAGCCACTGCTGCCAACTCCTTACCATAGATGGCTAAGCTTATTCTTGGAGGTGAACTTGTGGGAGAAATAGGCCCTGGGGTGTTTGACTCCTTTGTGGTCCTTTAGCAGCACTGCATTCGCTGCCACTGAGGAGGCGTCGCAAGCTACCACAAGGGGAGAGAGGTGTCCGCATGGAGAAGGACTGGGGCCATAAGGAAGACTTTTTGTTAGCCTCAAAGGTTTTCTGGAATTCAGGAGACCACTTGAATGTAACATTTTACCCTGTGTTTGAGTTAGGTGCTATCAGCTGCGTAAGGGCCAGGAAAAAACTTCTTCAGAAAGTTTATTGTGCCAAGGAAAATTTGGAGTTGCTTTTGGGTAGTATGGATGGGCCATGACTGAATAGCCTCAAGCTTTCAGGGGAACCGCATATCCATTCCTTAAGACTAAGTTGTTTAGAAGGTCACCTCCTCCCAGAAAAATTACATATCGTCAGTTTTAAAAAGAGTCCTGCTTTGTGGAGGGCCGCAACCACAGCTTTCAAATCTTTGGCATGTTGTTACAGGGTAGGAGTGTGGATTAAGATACCATCAATGTATGTTTCAGCACAAGAAGATTGCAGATCTCCCAGAAATCATTGATGAGATTCTGGAAAAAGGCCGGGGAGTTCTCCAACCCAAAGGGCATAACCCTGAGCTGGATGACCCATCATCTGGTGTGAATGACTGTTATCCAGCCCTGCTCCCTTACCACCCTCACCTGGTTGTTTACATTGACCTGATACAGCTTAGAGAAATTGCGGGACTTGGCAATAGATTGGGCATAAGACTTATCCAAAGGCAGGGAATACGATAAGGGACCGTAATGTTGTTCAGGTGACCTTAGTTGACACAGGGGCACAGATAGCCATCTGACTTCCTGGCAAAAACTATGGGAGAGGCGACGATGGAGGATTTCTAATGAGCCAGCCTTTCTCCAACATATCATCCTGCTAAATCCCCAGGGCCTTGTCTTCCTCCTTTGTGTACATGTGGATTGAGCAGTTGATCTTGATAAGGTCCACTATCAGCTGGAATGACAGGTAATACTCAGAGTGTAGGAAGCTTTTCTTCAAGAGACATATCAAAAACGTCCTTGTATGGAACAAGAGGAGAAGGGAAGTCTGGGGGGAGGTCTATTGGGTTAGGTCAGGGGGAAAGATTGATCTAAGCAGGGGACTTAAGGAAAGAGTATTGAATAATGAAAACTCTCCAATAAACTTTTGATTAATGAATGAGAGGGATTTGCTCTTCAGATTAATCCTAACCTGCTGCCGGCACCATCAGCTCACTCCCATAACCACAGGATATAGAAGATCGTGTAATGCCCGAAATGGTTGCAAAACCCAAAACCATGGATTGAGAAGTGTATTGGGCATCAAATGAGTGGCACTTAAGTAGCGCAGATGAGGAGCCTAGTAAAGATGAAGCTATCTCCATCACTAAAGCTAAGGAACGTTCTACATTGGTGTCAATAAAGTTACCCGCTACAGCTGTATTGAGAAGGGCCTGTAAAGTGATCTCACCTGACTCTGAGAGTAAAAAAATGAAACAGAAATTAAGACTGATTTTCTTTATTAAGAAGAGCAAGGGAGAGAATGACATAGGTGGGGACATGGCCCATAATAATAAAGCGGGCAATTGAAGGGCATGGGGTTAGGCTTCTACTGTGGAGCAGGAGTCATCATTACCACAGATGTGGAGTCAACAATTCACAAGTACACTTGCTTGCCCCCTTTGGGGGAGGAGCAGGGGTCAGGAAGGGAGACATCGGCACAGAGCACATCAGGCTCTGGGACCAGAGGGTCAAGCGAGGAGGGCTCATGGGCAGGCGTTGAGACAGGAACGCGGCCAGAGGCTGGTTTCCCAGAGGTGGGACGTCCATAGCGGTCCCAGTAGGGGGTGTAGGGCCGCATGACCTGGTGACGTTTCCCATGTCTGAAGCCATTAATTGAGGGAGGAGGGGCGACATGAGGTGCAGCAAGGGCAGCAATGGCTGGCTTGGGGTTTTGGAAAGGTCTGGTTTCAATATAGCAGGCTACAGAGAAACCTCCAAGTACCCTGGGAGAGGGTCCCAGGATGACTGGGAAGCAGAAAATGGGTCTAGGACGGCCCAGAAAGAGGAGACAGCAATCTTGGAGGGGACTGGTACTGAGGGGATAGCACGGTGAAGGCTTCAATGAGGGAGGGCAGGTAGGAAGCAGCCTGTCACAGGGCGAAGAGGCGGGAGAGGCGCAAGGGTCTCGACTCAGGGTCCTGGACTGCTGAGGTGGTAAGCGCAAGCCACAGGGTAGATTTTTAGTCTTGGCTATGGAGCAGGGCACCCCTCTTTAGACAGAAGCGGGCATCACCATCCAGGGCATCAATGAGAGCCACACTATGTTGGGAATTAGAGGGAGCTGGAGTTTTTTATGCTTCTGGCAGAGAACTGCACCTGGAGCTCTACCAAGGCATCCAGTATTTAGTTATCTACTTCATCAAAGAGAACATGAGGGACCCCCAACACATCATGTTCACTGAGATGGTTATGCGATGGTCTGGGCTTGGAAAACAGGGATCTGTTACGCTAGGGACCGCTTGCAAGCTCAGATAAGTGAGGCGGCAGACCAACACAGGAAGAGCAGGTTTCTGAGTGAGTGTAGGTTCAGTTTTAGGGAATAGGCAATTACTTCGCCAATGCCAGGTAGGAGTTCAGAGAGAGCTGAAGTGAGTGATCAGTTCATTATGTTAAGGACGAGGCAGAGAAAGATTATACTGGGCTCCCAATCAGGGTGCGTGAACACCAAGTGGAGGGCACAGAATTCTAGAAACCGCGGTCTAAAAACTTAGAGAAGAGATGCTCTAGAGTTAATGTGAGAAAAGTAAAAATTCAGCAACGTACTAAAGCCTTATAGAAAATTAAATGGCTATGATGGGGGTAACCGCGGGTCTTTTGGGGGCAATCCCTAAGGGTGGGGAGGCAGAGAGGATGACAACTTCTCATTGTTCCACAGTTGTGGTCTTTAATTTTACAAAACATATGTAACATATCAAAACAGATCGTTTCAAGTTCCAGTGGGATCAGCAACAAAAACGGGATGTGGGTGGTGCCCAAGCAAGATGCCAGAGCTGAGCTTTCCTGAGGTGGGTGCTCCTGGCCCCTAAGATAAACAAGATCTTTTGCAGGTGGGTAAGGATGGGGATATGGACTCCCCAGTGATGGAGAAGGGTCACTCTGTTGCTGTCAAACCAAATGAACAACTTTCAGTGAACCAGTGGTGGGGCGGTGAGCCAGGTTTAGAACAAGATGACATGCGTTAGTGACTGGAGGCGAGTACACGTCATCGGGGGTGAAGTGTTTAAGAGATTTGTAATGACCTGCCAGGTGGAAGAGTCAATAGAACAATTGACCCTGTCAGGGTAAATCCTGACATTAGTAGAATTCCTAAGATTATAGATACTGTCAGTCAGATCAATATGATATGTGATGAAGTTAGATCAAATAATTACATAACAAATTAATGATTTTAGTGAAAATATTCTAATAATCTTTTAAATCACATCATTTGCAATAGTATTCAGTCAATTAATCGCACCAAAACGAATTTATGATGAGACTTAGACGATTCCCACTGCCTTTCAAAATCACATGCAAGTTGCAATCCCATAAGCTCCAGAGAAGAATAATGCACTGTTTAAAATCAATTAAGCTTAGGTAAGTCCAGGAAGTTGGATGGTATTTAAAACCAAGGCATTCATTTGGTTAATCTTTGCGGTCAATAAAATTATTCTAATAATGCAAACACTATTAAGTTTATTTACTAAAGTGTTATCATTACTGATCTACCACCCCAACCTACAAGAAACTCCCTTCCAAATTTCTCTTTTAGAAGCCATGTCTTTAAGCAACTCCCATACCAGCTTACCCACCATTCCTTGTACCTGGACACCTCTAGTGTCCTTGTCATACTGGGATAAACCCCTTGGTTATGCTAACTCATGGTTAGCTACCCCCAACCAGGTCAGTAGTACACCAGTTCCTGACAGACCCAGTCAACGATTATTGGTATAACAACTTGTGCCTTGGTGTGTTTCTCAGATTTTAATAAAACTGCTTTAAATTAAAAAATGCTGGACAGAGTCCATGACAGGCTGAATGAAACCCAGGGGTTTATCATTTCACAACTTAGGGGAGGGAGTAAAATGAACTGACAACAGCCTTTGGGGGCTATCACCTTGTGAAGTAAGGGGAAAATTGGGGAGAGGCATCAAGGGATTGGCCCCTTAGGATTTGGCGGTGGGCTTTGATTGGCTGAGGAAGAAGGGGCCAGGGGGTATTTTAGGCTTTGACAGAATTCAAAAAAAGATTTTTCCCCAAGGTTTTGGAGTCAATTCAGGTTAACAGTTCTAGCCTAGAATCTGACAATTCAAGTTGAGCTGGCCATATCCCAGACTTCCTGAATCCATTCCAGAAGGTTGGGGGAATTGTGAAAGCCCATTCAATGCTTGGCCAAGTGCCCAAATTGTGGACCAATCTGATTTCCATAATGAGTATCTTGTAGCATTTCCCTGATCCAGAATTGGCAGATCGGGCCTCAAAATTGTTCTGACCTAAATATGATAAATTTTGACAAAAATCAATAGGGGTTGGGTGAGCCCCTGGGGCTTTCCTGTGACCCCTGGATTGGGAAAACTCTCTGCATACCCCCTATCATCTCCAACAGGTTAGAGGAAGGAGGGGAAAGGGATGTGGGATCTTTGGGGCCAGAGAAATGGCTCAGCGCTCATCCACCATGTGGGCTGAGTCACTTAACTGTGACAGAGGGTCTACCTGGGCCTTGGTTCCCCTTTATGTCCTGAAGGGACACTGGTCCTGGTCTATGCATAGGGGATGGGCCTCAGGACTTAAATATATGGTCTATTGGACTATAATATACTTTACTCCCCCAGTAATAACACTCAGTGGCCCCATCACATCTATTGAAATCATGTGCCATGCAAACCCAGGGTGCACTAAACAATATCCAATTATATTTTTGCAGGGCTTGTAGAGCTGACATTCCACACAGCATGTTAAATACTCTGTTATATCATATTTGAATGATTCCCAGTGATAATATTGGCATGGGTGATCCACCATAATTCTAAGGCCACTATGCCCTACAACTTTGTGCACATATTAAATTATCACTGAGTGTTCTGACGGTTTAAAAAAGATACAACTTTCTGCAATTTCATTTATAAAACTGTCCACTATTCATTTAGATATTTTTATGGCTTTCTTCAGCGCACTTTGAATATACTGGGTTTATCCCTAATATCTCATCTAGTCATCCAAAAGAATAGTTCATCCGCTTGCTGGTACATGACTTTAAAGGCAGGTAATCTTGATAATTCATTAAGTTCTGATGGGATGCTCCCACTCTATGTATAATTATAAATTTATAGGCTTGCAACTTCAGAGCCTATCAATCCAGTCGCCACTCTGGTTCCTTAAAATTATGTAACCAGTTTAGAGATGAGTGGTCAGTCACAACCTTTAAGGGTGTCCCATGAATATATACCCAAGTTTTTTGCAGGCGTATATTACCATGAGGCATTTGCGCTCCATCACGGTGTAGTTCCTTTGCTGCCAGAGTCAATTTCTGATTCACATATGCCACGGAATGCTCCTCCCTGTCACCATCTACTTGACTAAAATGGCTTAAATTACCGTTAATGAGGCATTCATCTGATTATAAACGCCCAATTAAAATATGGGTACTTTAGAATGAGACTAGTCATAAGATACTTTTTAGAGCATATCAAAATTTTTGAGCCTCCTTATTCCATAAAAATCCTATTTTTTAATCCTTTAGTAGATGTTATAATGGTTTGGCAATTCCAATAAAATCTTTAATAAATTAGCAATAGTAGCTGACAATCCCAAGAAGGCTTGTATATCCCAAACACTCTTTGGAGCACATCAATCTAATGGCCTTATTTTATGTGGCTAGGGTTGCAATCTGCCAGAGTTTTTCACAAACCCCAAAATATTCAAGATCTTTCTTTTTTAGTACTAGTGGTGCCCAACCCAAAAGGGGGAGCCGCCACGAATTTTTCGTTTGCAAATGGGTCAAACAAAGGAATTATCATAAATTAAAAAATTCTCAATATAACCCCTAGGTTATCACCTAGGAAGCTATATCAAATGGCAAGGAGGCTTTGGGGAAACTTTTGTCCGGCGCCCGCTTTAGCTGGTGGACCATGGTGGACAGCATTGGGGTGAAAGCGTCAGCGAAATGGGGCATAAGGAGGTATAGTTGGGGGTTTTCTTTGTCAATGAGGCCAGCGGTGTCCATCACCTCAACGTATTGAGAAAGTTGATGCTCAGCAAAAATGATGAGAGCTGGCACACAAGAAAATGACTTGATGCACCAGTGGGTTTTGGGATAATTGGGGTCAAAAAGAGAAGTTTTTGCTGCATCAATATAAGCGCGGCTCAACCAAAAGCAAGCTCCTCAATTTTGTACTTTGCATCTTCCTCAAAATCATGAGGAAAATTAGGGATAGGAATACCCTTGATAAGAGGCTTCATTGTCCCATGGAGTTGCTGGCAGAGGAGGGTGTTGGCCGGGGAAGCTGCAGCCACAACTTCCATTGTATTAATATCTTTATAAACGGGAAGCCAATTTTTTGGACAAAAATGGTGGGAACGTGATTTGGGAGGGTCAACGAAGAACTCCTCCAAAGCAAAATCAGGTTTCACATGGTTTGGTTGGTCAGACTCATTAATACATTTGAGAGCCTCAAATGGATTGGATTTGGCCAGCGCTGGGCCAGCCACAGGATTTGGGGCTGTGGCTGGAGCTGATTGGCCAAGTGCTGTCAACCATGGCAGCTCAGCTGAAACTGGTTCAGCCATTGACTCAGGATTTCATAGCTGGTAAATTTTCAAAATTTTTAAATTTATCTTAAATTTTGGTTGGCCGCCGCTTTGGAAGCAGCGCCAGAATTCCTGATGTTGAGGCAGGAGAATCAAGCCCCATTCAAAAATTAAGTGAGGCAGCAGCCAGGGTGGCGCCTGAGCCCTGAGCAGGGGACGCAGTGGAAGTGGCAACTGTGGGCACTTGCAATTTGAGTCATCAAGCTCAAAGCACAAGAGGCAAATAGCATGGCATTTTTGACACGCGCCAAAGTTGGGTGATGAGGGGCGGATATGATCATGGTTCAGAGGGGGAATTGCGAGGTGAGAGTCATGATGAAATGAGCAGATCATTGCAAAGGTGCAAGGCCCTGCCAACCAATCTGCTTCATTGGGAACCACAAACTGCAACATGGGTTCTGTACCATAAACAGCCAAACCCTCCATGAGCTCATGGTGGAGGCGTTCAGGGGAAAGGAAAGAGGGCAACCTGGCAAGCTGGACCACCAAAGTGGCCTCATATGGGAGCTGGGTGCAAATGGTGGGAATTTTTAAAATTTTAATTGCAGCTTAGCTGCTGCCACTGCATCAGCTTCAGAGTGGATGCTGAGATTAAAGTACCCCTTAAAGGGGAGGAAGTCAATATTGCTGGCGGGTTTGAAAACCGCCCTGGCCATCTTGATGATGGCCGCACTTGCATATGGGAAGAGATTCCCATATTTGACCTGGAGGCCAAAATGCAAATTGCTCCATGGGAGCACCACTGAGAGCTAAAGAGGTGGTGGTCCAAGTCCCGGGGGGACATAACGCCTGATAGCGTTGGGAGGGCTAGCAGAGCCAGCCTGGGAATGCTAAGGCGGCAGCTGAAAGATGCCAGATGGCGGCACACCACCACCCCAAGTTGGGGCAGCAAGCATTGATTGCATTGACATCAGTAAGTTTTGGCTCGATTAAGCAGTTGTTTTTTGTATTTTTTAAAATCTGAATTTAGCTTTAATTTGGGTATCAAAGCAAAAGAAAAATTCTCAATATTTAAGCTCTTTCTCTAAGAGAGAATTTCCTTAGCTTGATCTTCAGATTCGCCATCACTAAGCATTCGAATACTTCTTTCAAGTGTTCCAGGTGATTGGTAAACATCTTACTTGAAACGTTGATGTCATCCAAGTACATTAAAACTCAAGACAAGTTCAACTTACTCAAGATGGAATTCATCTTCATTGGAAGAGAACGGTGCGTTATATTATCCTGGGAAATCTTTTTCGCTGGTTTAACCTTATGCAGTTATTATTACACTCTTCTCCTGGTTTTTTAACAAGTCTATATGTTAGTACGCTAAGATAAATCCATGGCTGAAAATAACTTAGCTTCTCTTAGATGATAAAGCGCGTCATCTATCCTTGGCAGCAAATAGAATCCTTATTGGTACTTTTTTAACTAGTGGTAATTTATCACCACAGAATATTATCTACCCTTTTTCTTTGCTATAAGGATCAGACTTGTCCATGAACTTGAAGAAGGTATGAGGATCTCATGCTCATGCAGCTTAATAAATACTTTGCTGACTACTGCTTCAGTGACCTTGGATCAGAAGATGGGTCACATTTTTATCAGCGGTTATTCTCCAGTATCAACCCTATGGATCACATTCTTAGGGCATCTGAGTCATGATCATCCTGGGCAGATATCACCCAATACTTTTTTATGATTGTACACTTCCTTCTGCTGATGTTCTGATAACCCAACAAGTATTTATAAAACTTAACCAACAAATTAATATTTTTTGGCAACATCCAACGGTAATGCCATATCTGCTAGCGTCCCTAAATCGTGAAACTTTCTGGTTTCAGTAGTCAGGATTAGATGAGCAAACGCAACAACATGGTTTTCCACCTTTATTGGTTTCACTCAGATTATCAATAGAATTCATGTTTACCATTGATGGCATTACAATCCCCAGAGCTACTAAGGCTCAAATCTTGATTTTTCATTTTTGATGACTTCTACATATAATTGCTCCAGGATTTCTAGTGTTGACCCTGTAATATCTATTTCTCGTTCTCTGGAAGTATGGTAGTCATTGTTTTTATTCTCAATGGTATCCCACGGTCTTTAAGAATCTGTTTTGATATTTCAATGATATTTCCAACCAATTTGTATTGGATGGTAAATATGACATCAATGTAGGTTAGATTTACAAAAGTTATTTTTTAATTGTCAGCAGAGTAACTACTTTATGCTGATATTTCAAGGGCAACGTTTGTCATAAAATAGTTAAAGTATATTCTCAAAAATTACATTTGCACCATATTTTCTCAGGAATTACGTTCTAATGGGGATGCCATAATTTTAAATTGCCAATACTATGGTAAGAGCTGATATCACCAGTGATCCAAAATAAAAAGGCGGTGCACTGTATGCCCCACAGATGATGTAATATAAGGTCCAGTGGTTCCATATTACTCCTGGTGTTCCAAATGTAAAAAATCGTCATTAATTTCATCAACTAGGTCCAAATGATATTAATGAGCACTCCTCTGTTGATTATCAACAATACTTTTATTTGGTTGACTATATTATCTACATATGTAAACTCAGATTATTATAGTAAGGTATATACTGAGGATATTAGGAATCATTTACCAAATTTAGATAATGAGTTAATTGCGCAGATAAATCATGGAAAGATTCCTTGATCATGCTAATATGGAGAGAAACATTCATATTATTTTAGTTTTACCTTTAGAAAATCTTAGGTTCTTCCAGAAGTTCTAATTTTTTCTGCTACTGATGGGCATAAGGCTGAGCAACTTTTTTATGACTTCAGTGTAAGTACTCTTCTCCTTTTCTCTAGTGATTTAATTCACGTCCAAATTAGCAACCTGATAGAGTGTATCAGGTGTACTTCATCTATAAATAAATTGAATATATTTAATTCATCTTTATTATGTCAGTGGAACAGGATTGATTGCAGTGCTATATTGCTTTATATCTAAAGTGCTGGTTCTTTTCCTGAATCCTGCCCACTTTCCTTCTCTTTATCCTGAACCAGACTTATTTGTTCCTTATGCTTCTTGCTCTAACATTGAGTGGAAAATTTCTAGTTTTTCCACAATTGTAGCAGGCTTTTTGATTTTTATCCCATTTCAGTCCTTTGGGCTTGTTTACCACTAAAACATAATTCGGTAATTCTTATTTTTCTCAGCAAACTTTACCTTATTCTGCGTATTTTAGCAGAAACGGATCTGAAGGTTTGGTAAGGTGCCAAAAAGCGCTGATCCTGACATCTTCAGGTACTCCACATCTGCAATGTGGAAGTTTAGTTTTTAAGAGCCAAAACCATAGCACAGTGCAAACTTCATAGGTCCAAAACTCCATCTGCATTGCCATATGTGAAATAAAACTCTAACAGAACTATCGCACCTGTCAGAATTTTGTGCTTACTGTTAAAAAGGATTGGTAAACGTTGTTAATGTTTCATCCTTCTTTAATAAAATCCTCTGAATCAAATTAACAGCTAACCATCTGTTCAGGGTTACCAAATTTGTTCATAAATGCTTCTTTGGCATCATTTTACACTCTATTTCCTCATTGAATGGGACAACATTATTTTTGGCAATGTGTCTAAGCAGTTCATAACTGTTACTGCTTTCTAGCAGTCACCATATCTGAACATAATCATTTCAAGTATATGAAAAATGCTGAAGCGTTATTCTAGTGGATGTTAGGTAATTTTAGTGCATTTTAAAATTCTTCTTTTGCTACTGTGGCAGAAGGTACATGCCCAGCAGCCCTACAAAATTTTGGGGTGTTTTGGGGGTCATCTTCAAAATCGCAAAAAAGCTACAGGCATATTTTTCTAGGGATAAACTCTCAGTAGAACTTTCATCTATCCTTAATTCAGATCCATCTGCCTCCATCAGGGCGCAATCAAAATTAATTTTTAAATACTTGTAAATGCTTTAGGATCTGTTCAACATCTTTCTGAATCTGGAAGGAAACGTTCTCTATCCGCTTCTCTATCAGTATTCTAGAGCTGTAACTCTTTAGGTACTTCAGTCTTCTTTTGATTCAAGAAGATGACATTACCATAAAGATCATTGTTATGCTTTGTGACTTGTTCTTTTTCCATTTATTTAGTCACTAATTCATCCAAGGTAGTTAAACTGGATTGTGAATCTGCATTCAGCGCATTCTTGTTTACAGTTTCTAATAACACCAAAACTTTTAAAGTTCATTTTTATATGACATTACTCTGATAGTTTCTGACATTATGTTTTGGCTTTAAATTCAACTATTCTGTAGTGAGCACCAATTGTAAACTTAGTT
The DNA here is from genome assembly GCA_022478985.1 of Massospora cicadina. Classification (NCBI taxonomy): domain Eukaryota; kingdom Fungi; phylum Entomophthoromycota; class Entomophthoromycetes; order Entomophthorales; family Entomophthoraceae; genus Massospora; species Massospora cicadina. The sequence continues at coordinate 13,996 of JAKSZP010008365.1, forward strand.
GCGTTTACTGCACAGGTTTGAGGTGTGCGTTGAGTAGCTTATTGACTGTATAATTATTGAATGGTCTGATAATGTATGAAGACAATTTTCCTAGATGAGTTTTTAACAACCAAAATGAGTAAGTCCATCATGGTAGAAAGGTGCTGAAGCTCTACTTCTGACAACTTTAAAGGTACTTCTGAATAACAAGAGAGCCTTTTTCCTTCCACTCTTCCACTTATGCTCTTGAGAACCACTTGGATAAGGGAAAACTCTCTACAACTCTATACAAGAGTGCCATGAGACAAATAGAAGAGAGCAAACTATCTCTTCCACTCTAATCACAAAGCTACAATAAAATTTGTATACCAATCTAACTTTGAGTCAAATCTGAACTGTAAGATACTTATATTAATAAATTATAGGGGGATATGATAATAATGGTACATGGGGATTAACTCATTGTAAAAATGGAGGAGTGCTAGTATGTGACAATGGCTTGCCACTCATCTGCTCTATAAATATTTCATGCCTCTTTCAGGTTTATTCCTAGAGCAGTAGGATTGTTTGATGTAAGAGTTAAAGAAGTTTTAGTGGTTGACATCAGCTAGCCAGCCATTTTTCTTTATAATTGATTGCAGCCTTAATCAGGTATCTTCTTACAACCAAATGATTTCCAACTCAATCATGGTATTTGAGAAATACACCCTTGGACCTCTGAACACGCTACAATAGAAGCAAACTACATAACTAGAAGTGAAAGTATGGTACGTATGTAAGACACTGCTTTAGTAATTAATTTCAAGGAATACATAAACAATTCAGCGCCTATCTCTTCCTTTGGCGCCCCAATAGGAATGATAATTGTTGCAATGTTAAGACCTTAGTAATTATCTGAAATAAAGATTACTTCATTTGTCTAATCAATTTCCACCGCTAAATAGTTCATAACCCCCTGGGTTGGATATCTAAAGATTATGTCCCAATTTCTTTACCAACCCCAGCGGATTGCCCTTATTAAGATAGCAACCTGCTTAGGTAATAGGTCCTTTCACATTATTATCAGGTCGCGTAGCCTTTAGGCTAACCTAAGAGTTGCTTCCAATAAAAGCGTTATCAACTCTTCAGCAACTGCCAATAATGGCCTATTGACAAGTGACAACTCTAATTAATTTATATTAGATAAATTAATATTTAATGTTAAACTAGTAATTAAACCACTTATAAACATTGCTGGAGATCCTTTCCATCAGAACATTGGTAATCCAGTGGTATCAAATCTGGTGAATTAGTTATCATTCCATAAAGAAAATAAAACCTACAATAATCACCGCATTAATGATAACTTTAATATCCACTATAAGCTTTCTTATAACAATTTGTCCCCAATGGATAAAGCAGATTTTACATGTCTTCTATTAAGATGAATGATATAGGCATTCTAAAATCCCAATATGCGGCGATTGTTTTTACAAGCTATGCAAGTTCTAAGAATTCCACTACAGAGTCCAATATTTCTTCCCAATTTTATCAATCCTTGAACCAATCATAAGTTTTCTGGATCATCCATGTCCTAAGGTATTGTGGGCTTCCATTATCACTGGTACCCATTCTGAAGGCTACAAGTAAGGTAATCAGTCAGTTCAAACTTTCTTGTATACTAATCCATTGAGAACATTAAGATTTCACGCATGTCATTTCAACATCTTTTTAAACTGATTCATCTTCATCCTCCCAAGATCCTGGATTCATTAGTAGGTCATATAACCGTTAAGCTTTGCTAATGTTTATATGTAGTAGGGCATTTTGGTCATTACATCTACATTCATGTGCTTTTATCCGGTTTGATGAAAGATGTTCATGTCATAGTGCTGAAGGGTGAGAGCCCAACAGGCTAGTCTTCCTGTCTGATCTTTCATGTTTTACAACCTTTTTAAAGAAGCATTGTCTGTAACATCTGTAAAGTTTGTACCATACAATAAGGGTTAGATATGTTTTACCTCATTAAGAAAAGCCAGGTAAATTTTTTCCATGAACCTGTAATTTTTCTGTTTTTAAATGCGTTTTGCTATAATAAAACAGCGGGTAATCAATGCTTTCATCATCCAGTTGTGAAAGAATAGTTCCTATGGCTAAGTCAGAGGCATCTGCAAAAAGGATGAATGGCTTCCCATAGTCTAGATGTCATATAACTTGTCTTCTCTTTAACAAATCCTTCATGGTCTTGAATTTAGTTCTTTGCTTTACTCCTCATACAAAAGGTGTGTTTTTGACAAACATACGGACAAGAGGTTCATTGTTGAGAAAAATTAGGAAAAGATTGATGGTAAAATCCCATCATTACTAAGAATAGCTGTATATTTCTGATGCTCCTCAGCTCAGGCATCTTTGAGATTGCTTTAACCTTATTATACAAGGGTTGAATTCCTTTCTGCGATATGACATGACCTAAAAACATCAAGCTCCTGTTGGAAAAAACTACATTTTGCAGGCTTTAATTTGATGTTGTTCTCTCATTTTTTGTTGAAAAATTGACTTGAGTTGATCCAGATAATTGGTAAAAATTTTCAATAACAAAGTTATGTCATCTAGATACACATTTAAGCATCTCAGTTAAACCTTGCATGATGTGATTCATCTCCCATTGAAATAAGGTAGGAGCATTTCATAATCCCTTTGGGAGCTGGTTAGGTTGAAATAATTCTTCCATGCATATTAACGCGTGTTTTCTTGGTCCTCTGGAGACAAAATTAATTTGGAAATGGCCACTGGTGAGGTTTATCACGGAGAAGTGATTTATGCTAGAGAGTTGGGACAGTGCATCCTTATTTGTAGAATTAGATATCTATCCTTATTTGTGATGCTAAATAACTTCTTGTAATCCATCACTATCTGTGACCACCACCATTTTTATTTATAAGCAACATTTAGGATGACCATGGACACTAGGTATGCACAAGTGAGCTGGGATTTAATCTTTGCTTGAGCTCAGTTTTCATGCTTCCTAGAACACCTTCTACTTTTTATATGCCTTCAATTGTATTGGGGTTGAATCTCCTATGTCAATACTATGAATTTTGAAGTTATTGCGGGGAAGGCCAACCAGGGGACAGAAACTTCCGAAAAGACATAAAGAAAAATGGAACGTAGAACAGGGGAGGCACCCCAGAGAAGCAATGCTATCTCCTGTTTCCAGAGGGAACGCCACCACAGGGAGGAGGGGGAACGTGTAAAGGGGCTGAAACCACAATTGAGCACATGTGTAGGAAGGGGTCCGAGTTGATGAACCAAATTTGGAACCAGGAGGAGACCAACTGATGGTGACGCGGTGGGAGTCATCCAAACATCCACGCTTGAAAGTGGTCTACTAAGTGGGACTAGAACCGGTGGACAGCTTCTGGGAGGGTGGGGGTGAAGCCTGCAATGGCATACAAGATAATCGTGTGGATGGTCCACATGGCGATTGCAACCACCAGAGCATGGAGGGAGGGTGGGAGAGGGGAGACCATAGATAAAGCAAACATATCCCTAGATAAACTGAAGGGATGTGTCTGATCCTGACCAAGAAGACGTTGCACCTCGCGCCATATCGCTTTAGAGGTAGAGCATAACTCCAGGCGGTGAAACAGCGTTCCATACTGGTCACACACGGCGCAGGATGAGTGTAAAGCGTTAGAGCGCTCAGCAGTATGGTATACCTGTTTAAAGCAGCGCCACACATGGGAACAGATATGAGGCTGCAGAAGAGGTGGTGGGCGTACTTCCAAATGGCTTTCTGGGTTTCAAGGGAATAAGAAATATACATCATGTCCAGGTAATCCACCCTGGATAGAACATGGGACCGTGTGGGTATTATTCCATCCAGAATGGGTAGCCCCTGTACCTCCTGTGTGAACTGAGGAGAGGGGAGCCCTCTCTGGGCTGTGTGCCCACAGATACGGATGCTCCAATCAGCGCTCCACATGGAGAGAAGGATTCGTTTGAAGTATGGCAGTAAGATGAGGACCAGCGGCCAAAGGGTGGGAAGCCAGATATTTCAAGGAGTGAGGGTGTGACGGATTGGCAAGGCCCAGGGCGCGGAAGAAGTTGGAGCGGGCTGCGTGGGACCAGTGTTGGGAGGGGATCATAGGGATGGTGACAGCCGCGATCCAGGTGCCCAGTATCTTTGCAGCATGGGCCTCAAAGTCGAGCAGGCCCATGCCACCACTATGGCGAGGGCCAAAGATGACCTCAAGACGCACTGGCGGTGGGCGGCTCTACCAGAGCCACCCTTGTAGAAGGGCATACAGAGATTTGAAAAACCTGGGGACAAGGTGATGGCATGGGCTCCAAACCAAACTTTGGAGAGGAGCATAGATTTGGCTAGAACAATCCTGCCAGTAAGGGAAGTAGGGTGGACTCTGAGGGAGGCTATGCGCTTCGTCACGTTATCCAAAATATGGTTTTCCACTTTGAAGAGGCATACCCGCCTGCCTCCAACCACACCCAAAGTGGCGGATGGGCCCAACGGTGGGGCGCTGCACAAAGGGGAGCACAAGTGGGGCGGTGTGGGGTGGGCATGGTAAGCAGGCACGTGTGTGAGCTGATAGGCTGGGCTGGAAACAGGCCGCTGAGGCCCAGCGGGTTTAATACCAACCAAGGAGGATGATTTTGGTTTGGAGGCGCTTAGTGCAGCATTACTTACCTGGGAGTAAACCTGGATAAGGGCTTTAAGCACGCGTGCATCATGATTATTAGACACCCTAACCACACAGTCACCAGCGAATGCCATCATCTTGACTAGGGCTTGGCCTTGCACATGAACCCCAGTGAGGCGGGCATCTACATTCCAAAGTAGTGGGTCAAGGCTGAAGTTATATAAGAGAGGGATAAGGGGGTTCCTTTGGCGTAGGCCCCTTTGAGGGCGGATTACTTCCGTGAGGAAGCCAGGGCTACGCACTGCCATTGTCGCAGATTCCGTCATCAGCATCACCCAGCTGATGAAGCGTGGGGGTAGGCGGAATTGGTGTAGGCAGACCCTGAGGTAATCCCAGTTTACTCTATCATAGGCCTTCTTTTGGTCTAAAAAAACAAGTGCCCTAGAAGCTGTGGACTGACATGCATTAGCCAAAGAGTGTACGTTGTCCCAAATCGACCTTTTGGATATGAAACCGAATTGTTCTGGGGAGATGGTGGCAGATGCTACAATCCCTAGACGGTTAGCCATGATTTTAGTTAAAATTTATGTATCCGTGTTAGTTAGAGAAATGGGGCGCCAGTTGGCTAGGTCTAGCTTATCCCCTTTCTTAAATAGCGTATTGGTGTAGGCCTCTCTGCCCTCCTGGTAGAAGGCGCATTTCCAGAAGGCTCTGGTTAAGGGAGGCAAGCAACAGTGGGGATAAATATTTGAAGTACTTCTTATAGAGCTCATACGGAATGCCATCAGGGCTGGGGCATTTCCAATTTGGTGCACCGTGGATGGCATACCAGAGTTCATCTGGAGTATTCAAATTCAGTAACTCTGGGTATCAGGAAATGGTGCGGATGTGAGCACTATTGAGAAATTTCGCCATTTTGGCTGGCAGAATTGGTTTGAATTAGTATAACTCAGAGTAATAATTTTGTATCTCGAATGCTACTTCAGCTGGCTTATCCGTGACAGAATTGTCTGGCTTTCACACCTGTGTGCGGCCAAGATCTGGTATGGTGTGAAGAATTTTGAAAAAAATAAGCGGAGCATGTGTCACCTGCTGTAATGTGTATAGCCCTGTATTGAACACAAACCCAATGTTTGTGTTGCCTCTCAAGCGCGTTGAGGTGGGAGGCTGCTTCTGCCCACTTACAGCCCCAAGCAGGGTAGTAGCCCATGGCCAGGATGTTGGACTCCAGGTGGGCTAGCTCCACCAGAGCGCGCAATATGATGGCTGAGGTAGAGTGTGAGTGGCGGGAGGAGAGGTGGCGAGCGTGGAGGATCGTGTCCGCTTTGAAGGCTGACCAGGTAGAAATTGGGTCAGTGCAAAATGGTGTGATAAACTCCTGTGCTGAAGTCGCAGATTCCACCCATGTGGAAAATCTTGGCAATGCGAGTTCAGGTGGGAGAAGTTTGCACCAGTGCGGAGCCTGAGCCACTGGGTTGGGTAGGTGGAAGGTGATTGAGATCAGCCTGTGATCAGAGAAATAGATTTTCAGCATGTGGAAGTGGGAATTCTGGGTACAAAATTTCATTGGTGCGAGGATAAGGTCAATGTGGGACATGTACCTTAACTGACCATTGTGGACGTGTGGGCACGACATGTTCTCAAGTAGTTGAGCATGGCGCAGCAGTGCATCAAACAACCCTAGGGTGGCCTTTAGGACACAAAGTTCTATGTGACCCTGGGGAGGGGAGGGTGAGGGAGGCCAGCGGTCAGTGGATGGGTCCAACCAACTGTTCATATCATCAACTACAAAAGGGTCAGGGGGTAGTGGAAGGGATTTGACCAATGAGAAAAATTCCTGACGCTCTTGTGCACATGTTGGGGCATAGATGTTGACAATAGCGTGCACCACGTCAGCCCATGAAAATTTGACCACGAGGACTTGACCAATAAGGAAGGATTCAGATGATAAAAATCTGAAAATTATTGATTTTTGAACTAGCACCCCACAGCGCTCAGACCAGAAGGACTAGGATGGGAGGAGCATGCTTTTCCAAACATCCTCAGAACCACATGGACAGTGGGACTCCTGGATGGCCAGGATGTCCACAGGTAGAATATTTTGTAAAAAACTCAGTTTCCTAGCCCAGGACGGTGAGGCCTTAAGTCCAGCGATGTTCAATGTCCCTAAAGTAAAGGCTCCCCCTCATCGCACCTTAGGTGCAAGGGGAAGGGCACCTGGGCCCTTCAGCCTTCTCTTGATCCTCACAGCACTTCTCGGCGCCTTGGGTGTGTGCAGCAACATAATCAGAAGAGTGGGTGAGTTTGGCGGTCAGATTTATGTTAGCTTTAGCCTTCACTTTTGGTTTCTTAGCTGCAGAACGATTTTTTTGCGGTGCGCTTGAGTGTGGTGCACCATTGGTTGAATTAAATTTTTTTTGGTAGGCTGGAGATCAAAATGGTTCCAGTTGAGTCTTAGGGTGCAAAGGTCAGGTGAGATTGAGTCACCCATTGGATCCTCAGATTGGGTGGCCCAATCGGCTTGGGAAGCTCTATCTGATTAGTTGAGAGATTCCCAAGCTGCTTCTGCCACAAAGGTATCAATGTCCTCCTGGCGTTGGGGGGGTGGGATAGCGGAGGTGACCTTGACCACCTCCTTGGCCATGGCCCTGTGGGCCTGCTTGGCCTTCTTTCGCTCTTGAGGGGATATTGGCTTTACTAGTAAGTAGCAGCCTTGTGCTCCCCACGGGAAGGTCTCTTTAGTATTGGCAGTTGGTTCATAGTGGGACTCCCCATTGTTCATGGCCGCCGAGGGGTGTTCTTGAAATATGATGCCCTCCTTTGTGGGGCAAGCATGTGCCTTATGGCTGAACGCATCACAGTGGGTGCAGATGGGGGGCGCTGTCCACGGTGACCCAGAAAGGGTGGGTGGTATGCCCCTCAATATTGATGTAAGTGCGGGATCTGGATCAGATCCTTCGCTATCTCCTCATTTGGGGTCAGAACTTCAATGGTTTTGCCAGTGCACAGGTTTGGCATCAGCATAGAGCATTGCATATCGAGGGATTGATTTTTGCCATATATGGCGATCCCATCCTTCAGGTGTTGTTCTAGTATGGCGCGTTTGACCGTAGTGGGCAGAAAGTCAAAGGTGAGAAAATTTTGTTTGGATTTTGTCCATCTGGTGCGCTTAGTTTCAACGACCCACTGCCCTTTGGGGAGGTCAATTACAACGCACATTGCAGCAGCTTCATCCACTGCCTCCTTACTTTCAAAACTGAGATCCAGCCAACTGCGTGACATGAAGTGGGGTGCTACATATACTGAATTCAGGAAATGAATGTGTACATCTCCACAAAACTTTTCCCACAGCGCCATTTATTGAATATCCAGGAATACCCAAACTTCGTATTCCACCAACAAAAGTGGTTGAGAGTGTGGCATATTGATGTACTGGTTGCATTGCGCCTGCCAAGCTAGAATTTCTGGGGAAATGGTAACCACCGGTTAGTTTTTGTTTTTGTCTAATCCCCCAAATTCTCTGGGGCATTTGCAAAAGTTGGAAGTCGTAGGGTCACCCCCTTTGCCTTTTACCTTACTTGCCCAACTACTCCCTGACATGGTTGCAAACTAATCTCCTTGGTAAGATTATCAAACTAAAGTCAGTCTTGAATTGAATTTGTTGCAAAATTAAATTGCAACGAGAAAGAAAAGTATGTCAATGCTATGTGTTCAGTCTTTTATGTGACAATAGTTGATATTTGACGTGGAGAAAACACCTTTATATCTTTAATTGATTTGTGCATTTTCTCCTGTTCCTCCTGATTTAACTAATATAAGATCTGGACTTGAGGAATGGCGAAAATTAACTTATTGGTGGGTAGGCTAAAATATAGTTAGAGACCAATAAAATGTACCTAGTTAATTTCTCAATGTAAAACTAATTAACCTTTCCCAATCTCTTGATGTTTCTTGACAAAAATATCTTTCTTGTTCTGGTTTTTAGGTAGTAGCTAAATAGGTCTCTGAAAAGCTGGGGTAAGGACTTCTGTTTAAACACTTGGTTAAAATCTTATGACTCCATTGACACTAAAGATATATAGCAAGCATTTTTTGGTATACTCAGGGTTATATTAGTTAAAACCAATTTTTTTTCTTCTTGTTTATTTTTACCTCCTTGGTAGCATAAAATGTATGCATGATCCTTCATCTACTGATTTAGGGAGATTTTTCTATATTTCTTAAGGAGGTAATATATAGAGGCAAAATGGAAACAGGGGTATCAACTAAAAAAAGAGTAATCCTTCATTTTTGGATTATATTATCCAGTACAAGGGGAAATTCATTTTTGAGGAGTCATAAAACCCTGCTTTTAGATTGACAACTCCTTCGTATTCAATCATAAATTGCATCCTGATAAGTATATCATTCTGACTATTGTCCAAAGCAACTTCAGGAGCTGAAAAACCAATTTGCAAACTTGAATTAGTAGTGAAGTATACTGTTGGGATTTTGGAATTTCCACATCATGCAGCGATATTGGGTCATAATAGAAGTTCTGTTTTATCTGCTAGGGTCCAATTTAAATATGAAAACCTATAGAGGATGTGGGAGTGTCTTTAATTTGGTAACTATCACTGTCTTAATTCTCTATAGAATGGTAACTAAATCCCTGGATTTAATTCTGACAGGCTATAATGGTGCAGAGGAAAAATTTCTGGCAATTTTTGCAACATTTTTAAAAATTAGTTAAACTTTTTATAATCAAATATTCCATTTGAGAAATGAATGGGGTTTGTTGCAGGTAAATAAGGATTTATTGGCAATTGATGAAGCATTGACAATGCTTTTATTGGCAGCAATTTTGAAGGTTAGCCTAAAAACTTTACAACTTGCCATTAATTAGTAAATAGTCTTATTACCTAATCAAGTTGACAGCTTCATAAGGTTATCCCGCTTGGTTGACTGAAGGCGTTAGGACATGCCATTTTAGAATCTAACACATGACAGATATTAATATATTCATTGGTGGATACTGATAAGATGGTTGTATGAGCAGATTTAACAAGAAAGTCTGGAAATCCGTGAAGGTTAAATTCATTAGCAATAGATGCCATTCCCACTGGGGTGCTAATGGAAGAGTTGGGCACCGAATTCCACAAAATAATTCCATTGCTTATTTTAGATAAAAGATACTTTCAGAAGGCAAATATTTAGATAGTAATATTGTTGTTTTACTGTTCTAAGATGAGTTTGAGAGATAGTTTTACTTTTTTATTGTCTGTTGTTCTAAAGATCATTAGCGTCAGAGTGGAAGGGAGAATTCCTTGTTGTCAAGAAGTTTGCCATCTCTTGGTATCAGAGTTGATGGGATAGTTTTCCTTGTCTGAAATTTTTTTCAAGTACTTCATTTAGGTTAAAAAAAGGTTTCCAGTACCTGTCTATAGGAGAAAACCTGAGCAGATTAAAACAATTAGTTGTGATGAACTCAGTTGATATTGTCTTCATACAATCATCAATGTGCCACATCATTTACATATAATTTAACAATCTATTCAACGCATACCTAAGACCTGTATAGTAAACCTCATTAAAAATTTACATTTGGTGCTCACTCTAGGAAAGTTAAATTTTTGAAATACTATGTCAGAAATTATTGGCGAAAGTCATAAAACAACAATCTTTAAATTTTGTAAATGGAACTAGAAATGGTGAATAAAAATATGCTGAATTTAGCGTCACAAACAGATAAAGTTACCTTAGGGGAAAGAGTAAATAAAGCCAAGGAAGTAATAGAACAAGCTGCTAAGTTCAACAATGATATATAGGAAAAGATAACTCCATGAAGTAGAAGGAAACTGAAGAAATTATAGACTGCTATTGAAATACTGATAGATAAGTGTGTCAGACATTTACAAGTCCAAGGTATGGAAAAGAGTGGTTTTGAGGTATTTGAAGGCCAAATCGGCAAAAAGACCTTGGTCAATTCTCAGTGGAACATTATTAATTGGGGTAACACCTTCAATACTAATATTAATAAACTCGGGAAAATACCATGTTTCCAACTGATTGGATTGCACCAACTATGCGGCAAATTCAGGGGAGATCCTTGGAGGCTCTTTCCCTAGCCACCGTCAGTTTAGTTCACATCTCCTCACGACAACTAGCCTCTTTTATAGGGTTGATGGGGGCTCCTCAGGGCGAAAAGATTTTCCCCCTTTCTGATTGGGTCAATTAATTAAATCCCTTCCAAATGGTTTTGTTTTTCGACAGTTACATCCCCACCAGCCCTCACATTGAAGTGATGCGAGTCTCAAACTAACAAATAGGCCACTTTTGAATATTACCTAATTCAGACAGCACCAATCTATCTGAACTCGAGGCATGAAAAGTCTAAATTACAATTATCTGTGAGTCTCAAACTAACCGATAGGTTGAAACCACATATTTCCTAATTCAGAAAGCACCAAGCAATCTGAGCCTGAACTATGAATGGTTCATTTATTATTATTGCACTATTATCAAAGTTTAGTTTTTTTCCCCGCGCAGCACCAAATAAAAAGAACAAAAACATATAGAACTATTTATTTCATTAAAGTGCCTGTTTACATTATTTTTAATAAGTCTTAAGAGCAGCTCCTGCGATATTGTTGGATTTGAGGTGATACTGCACCAGTGAGCCTACAAAAAGGCCTGAAATCCAACAAGTGGTGCTCACTACAGGGCCACCTGTAAAACACCAAAAAGCTTTTTGAAAAAATGGCAACTACCACGGATTTAAGGCTAGCTGAAGTTGAAACCCAACTAGCCTGTGCTTTGGCTCACCTCAAAAGGCTTGAGCAATATTCCTCTCAAGGCCCCTATGGGCCCTCTCCTCCCATGGTTAAACTGCCATTCAGAGATAAGTTCTCCCCTGGTGAGGGAAGTGTCGTCTCCTTTCTCTATGTTTATGAATCTGCTATGGAAGGAGCAACCGACCTTCAAAAACCCAGGGTATCCTTCCCTGCTTGAGTCATATGGCTCAAGAGATTATGGTTCCTAATATGGCCTCCCTTACCACCTGGGTTGAGGTTAAACAGGCGTTGATTGATGAGTTTGGATCCAAATTAAGTTTACAACGGATAAAACAGGCTTTTATGCGCCTTTGTTTGCAAGAGGGTGAAACACTCCCCTCCTTTATTGAACGTTTCTATAGCCAAGCTCAACTGTTGTTGCTGGCCAAACTGCTCCCCTCTAGATGATGATATTACTGCTATCATGGTTAGTTTGACGCCATATCCCTCTCTAGCTATGCATATCACTGCAGTTAAGCCCTCCCTCAAATCGGTATGGGATATAAAGGAAGCATTATTGGAGGTGGCTGACTTCTACAAACCTGAATTTTTGCTCCAAGCTCCAATGTGGGAAGAAACTCGGACCCTTTCAGCCTCTTCTAAGGCTGTCTCCTTATGGAACCCAACCTCTGTTGAGTTGCCACACCAACATACTCCTCAATTGTGTGAGGATAGGCGGCCAATATTGGCCATTACGAGGCCGCGCTCCTCCTCCACCTCAAGTTCAAAAGCTCAGCCAGCGAAGTCAGTTAGCCCTTCACCTGGGCAGCCTATTGCCGAGAAGTCTTCTAAGCCGCTACTTCAATCGCCCTAAGCCTCCTCTCAGGCTGCTGCTGTTAATAAAAAACCTCCTGTTAAGGGATTACCAAAGCTGGTTGCTCCTATGGCCAAAGCCAAACCTATTACCCTTCCATCGTCCTCCCCAAAAGAAGGTACCTCTATTATACACCCTGCAAAAGCAATCAAGGTAGATGTGAGCAACAAAGCCCTCTCATGCGAGAAAAGTAAGCTGGTTCCTCCTCCCTCTTTTAGCAATTCTTGGGGTGCATCAACAAACCCTTAGATGACGAGTCTGAAGGGGTGAGGAGGACATAGGTTATTATGTGTTGGGAGCGCCAATGGAAGTACAGGTTCCCGAAAGGTTAAGGCCTGAACGAGTTGAAATAGGTGTGATACCACGATACACATAATTGCAGCAGGTAGTGCATGTGTCTGAGGTGATTGATACCGCAAGTGATGCTGATCAGCTGATTGGTACCATGATCCGCTCAACCCCGCAGGTTCATACCCTTCAGTCAATTAAAGAAAGATGGCCCGTGATGGCTCAACGCCTGGCCACAACTTTTCAATTGCAAAAGGTCCTTGCCCTTATCCCTACCTTAGATAGCACGATAACCAAGGTAGAGGTTGTTATCAATAAGGTGCGCGTGCTAGCCATCTTTGACACGAGTGCTCCAGTGAACGTGGTCTCCACAAAGCTCATAAAAGAGATTAAGTTGGCCCCTGACCTTGATTGTTCTCTAGAGTTTGGGACTGCAGGGCCCAACAACACATGAGCTATTGGAGCCTATTCTTCTCTTCCCATCCATATTGGGAAACTCCTGCTGGCTGCCCCGGCTGTGGCATTGGATAATAACGCATATGAACTACTCATTGGCACTCAATTCACGATTGAGTATGACGGAGTCATCAATATGAAACAAGGAACTCTTTCCCTTCTAAATTATGAGGTTCCTCTAGTCTTTACCAACGACGAGCCTAAGAAAAAGGAATACACCTGCGTCTTTGAGTTCCCTTCTTCTGCCCTTACCCTTATTTACACCACGTCGGGCAGAAACACTAAACTGTTGCCTGACTCTGTGGATGCTTCAGAGGGCATTCCCTTGTATGCGGCAGATGAGATAGTCATTAAAGCGGGTGAGCAAAAGGTGATAGACACCAATGTTACCATGCACATCCCTCGCAACTTCCTTCTGCATCCCACAAGCATCGATGGCCTAAGACCTTTGGAACCTCAGGTATTGCCAGGTATTTTAGACCCTGCCTACCAGCGCCCTATCAACCTTCTGCTGGGGAACCTTACTGGTAAGGACATGATCATCCTAAAGCATCAGGAGATTGGAAAAGCCCTGCTGCTACCTATTGAAGACATCCACCAAGTTCACTGCCTTGGGTCTATGGCGGATATGGGACTGCCCATTGATCAAACATTATGCACTTTTCCCAACGTCAAAATTTCTGAGGAGCTAACTTCTCTGAGCTTAACAAAATTAACAGTTTATTGGAGTCCTATAGCGATATTTTTTCTCGATATGATACTGACTATGGGCACATGAAGGGCTGGACTCACACAATTGATGTTGGGGATGCTCGCCCTATTCGCTCCAAGCCTTACCGTAAATCAAAAGTTGAGGAGCAACAGATGCGGATGGAGCTCAAACAATTGTTGGACGCTGGGCTGCTGGTACCCTCACAAAGCCCCTGGTTGTCCCATCTTCTACTGATAAAAAAGAAGAATGGCGGACATAGGATTGTCATGGACTATCGAAAGCTGAACAACCTTACCAAGATGGACAGCTATCCAATCCCCCAAATTAATGACGCCCTGGAGCAACTCTTTGGGTCTTAGTACTTTTCAGCCATGGACTTGGCTAGTGGATACTGGCAGATGGACCTTTCTCCTCAAGACCAGGAGAAGTGCGCCCTAATCTGTAGCGAGGGTCTTTTCCAACCCACTCGGCTACCTCAGGGGTTGTGCAACGCCCCTGCCACTTTTCAGCGGGCCATGGACCACATACTCCAGGATCTCAAGCTCAGTTGTGTGATTGTCTATCTCGATGACATCATCGTATCTTCCAAAACTTTCAATGAACACCTCACCCACTTAAAAGAAGTGTTTCAACGGTTGCAAGCCTCGCACATCAAGATGAAGCCCTTCAAGTATACGTTTTTTCATAAGAAGCTGGATTTCCTTGGGCACACAATATCCCACGAAGGGATTCAGCCCCTTAAAGATAAGGCGGAAGCAATAGCGAAGATGCCCGAGCCCAAAACCCTCCGTGACATTCAAGTCTTCCTGGGTATGATGGGGTACTACCATCAGTTTATCCCCAAGTTCGCCCAGCTCAGTGAGCCCCTCGTCCGGCTCTTGACTAAGAATGCTCCATTCCATTGGGGTGTTGAACAACAGGCCGCGTTTGAGACTCTGAAAGGGTTATTGCAGAAAAGGCCTATCCTTATCACCTGATTATGGCAAGCCATTCGTGTTTTTCACGGATGCCTTTGATTATGCTGTTGGAGCTATCTTTGCACAGCTGGACGAAAATGGGATTGATCATCCCATATCATACTTCAGCAAAATGTCATCCAAGGCTGAACACAACTATAGCGTCACAGAAAAAAGTGCCTTGCCATCCTACTCGCCGTGAAATATTACTACCTTCTTATATGGGACTTCCTTCAGAGTTATTACTGACCACGCCTCTCTAAAGTGGCTGCAGAATATGAAGGACCCCACTGGGCGGTTGGCGCGCTGGGCTCTTAAGCTCCAGCACTATGACATGACCATTGAGCACCAAGCCGGGACAAGTCATATGAATGTTGATGGGTTGACGCGGCTGCCCCTCCTTCATCTGGATAATAGTGAAGCAGAGAGAATGCATGACCTCCTCATGACTCCTGAGGCTAGGGCGGATGAGGATGAACCTGTACAGAAAATGCTTGCTCGCCATTCCCACAACACAAAGTTGAAAATGGGAAGTTATACAAACAAGTAGGGATAAAATGGTTGCCCTATCTTCAGCCCTCTGAGCGGATACCGGTAATAATGGAATCCCACACAATGATGGGCCATGGCCGAGCTCAAAAACCTATGAGTGGATTAGAGAGTGGTATTACTAGGAAGGCATTATGGAAACCGTAACTGAGGTTTTGGATGCCTGTATCCCCTGCAAAATAATCCAGCTTCAAGACCCAGTATCAGTATCAACCAATCACGCCTCAACAGCCTTTCCACACCATGAGCTTGTATGTGGTAGGTTACTTCTCCCTCAAACTACTGGGGGTAATCGATCATCTTGGTTGGTATTGATCATTTCACTAATTGGGATGAAGCTGTGGCTCTCCCGCTCAGACTGCCAAAGCCACGGCCACTTTTTTTACACCAAAATATCTTCACCCGGCATGGGTGCCCACAAGTCCTCTTATGTGACAATGGGAAAACTTCACCTCCCAAGTGGTAAAGCTTCTCGCCACCTCCTTGGGAGCACAACAACTCTTCTCAGCACCTTATAACCCATCCACAAATGGGGCCGTAGAAAGAGTTAATGGTACACTGGTCTCCATTCTCCGCAAGATGGCCAGCTCCAACCCTCTACACTGGAATCTTTATTTACCCAGTGCCCTTATGGCTTACCGGATCAGCTATCATCGCATCCTCAAGATGTCTCCCTTCCATGTGTTGTATGGAAGAGAACCTGGAGTTCCAGCCTTACTAGCCAAGAATATCTTCACTGCCAGGATGGACCCTGAACAAGCTATGAAACAATTAGCCCAGCACATCATTCAACTGCAAGCAGAGACTATGAACAACTTGGCTAAGACGGTCACTAAAGAAGGCCAAACAGCTAATGAGTGCCAGGCTCCTCTACCTTCCTTCCAGGTGTCGGACTTGATAATGTATTACCATAATTGCATCACACCAAGAAGGGAAAAGCTTGGTTCTATCTGGGAAGGTCCCTTTTCCATCACCTATAAGCAAGGGGATGAGTATTCTATTAAGTCCCATGCTTCAGATCTTACTATCAACCGCGTTCATGGGCGGTTCTTGCAATCTTATATTTTACAACCACTCTTGAAGGGGTAATGTCAGACATTTACAAGTCTGAGGTATGGAAAAGAGTGGTTTCGAGGTAAGTGAAGACCAAATTGGCCAAAAACCTTGGTCAATTATTGGTGGAATCCTATTAATCAAGGTAACAACTTTAATACTAATATTAATAAAACTCGGGCAAATACCATGAGTCCAACTGATTGCACCAACTATGCGGCAAATTCAGGGGAGACCCTTGGAGGCTCTTTCCCTAGCCACCGTCAGTTTAGTTCACATCTCCTCATGACAACCAGCCTCTTTTATAGGGTTGGTGGGGGCTCCTCAGGGCGAAAAAATTCCCCCCTTTCTGATTGGGTCCAATTAATTAAATCCCTTACAAATGGTTTTGTTTTTCTGACAGTTACATCCCCATCAGCCCTCACATTGAAGTGATGTGAGTCTCAAATTAACTAATAGGCCGCTTTTGAATATTACCTAATTTGTTTTCTCTTTCGTTGCAATCACTTTTGCAACCTATTCTTTTCAAGACTGAATCTAGTTTGATAATCTCACAGAGGAGATTAGTCTGCGCCCATGTCAGGGAGCAGTTGGGCAAGTAAGGTAAGAGGAGCAGGTGGAAGGCCCGCGGCCTCCAACATTTGAAAACGCCCCGGAGAAACCAGTGGAATAGACAAAAATTTTAAAAAACTGGCGGTCACTATTTCCCTGGAGATACTCGCATGGCAAGCATGATGCAACCAGTACATCAACACGCCACACTCACAGCCACTTTCATCGGTGGAATTTGGAGTCCGCATGTTTCTGGACATCCAACAAACGCCTTATGGGAAAAATTTTGTGAAGATGTGCACACAATTTTCCTGACTGCAGTGTATGTCGCACCTCATTCCATGTCATGCGGCTGGCTGGACCTAGGTTTCAAAAGCAAAGAGGCAGCAGATGAGGCTTCAGTGGTGCGCGTAGTGGTTGACCTCCCCGAAGGGCAATGGGTCATCATAACCAAACGCACCAGATGGACAAAATCAAACCAAATTTTCCTCATGTTTGACTTTTTGCCTACTATGGTAAAACGTGACATTTTGGAACAATACCTGAAAGATGGCCTCACCATATACAGCAAAATACAATCTTTTGAAATGCAACGCTTCATGCTGATGCCACACCTGTGCACTGGCAAAGCCATCGCATTCCTGACCCCAACTGAGGAGATCGTGAAGGACCTAATTCAGATCCCATACTCCACTTTTATTAATATCGCAGGGCATACCACCCACTCATTCCAGGTGACCGTGGACAGCGCGCCCCCCATTTGCACCCACTGTGACGCGTTTGGCCATAAGGCACATGCATGCCCCACCAAGGAGGGCGTCACATTCCAAGAGCACCCCTCGGCAGCTATGGCCAGCAGAGAGGCGAACTACAAACCAACCACAAGCACCAAAGAGGCTTTCCCATGGGGAGCACAAGGCTGCTACCTACTGGTAAAGCCTATCTCCCCACAAGAGTGGAAGAAGGCCAAGCAGGCCCACAGGGCCGCGGCCAAGGAAGCGGCCAAACGCCACCGCTATCCCACACTCACAATGCCAGGAGGACATGGAAACCTTTACAGCGGAAGCAACTCTGGAATCCATCAACCAATCAGTTTGGGAAGCCCATGCTGAGCGGGCCACTCAATCCAAGGATCCGATGGGGGATTTGATCTCACCCAATCGTTGCACCCAAGCTCTGGTTGAAACTGACTTGGGACCCATCCCAACTGAAGATTTTTTTAACCCACTCAATGGTGCACTAATCTCATTCGCACTGCAAAAAATTCATCCGATGTCGGGAAAATAAAAAGCAAAGGCTAAAGCCAACGCGAACCTTTCTGCTAAAATCAAGAAAGCTACTGATAGTGTTTCTGCAAACACCCAAGCTGCCATGAAGGCCCGTGGGGATCTAGAGGAAGCTAGTGGGCCCAGGTGCCCACTGCCTCACACCTAAGGTGCAATGGGGGAAATCTTCACTTTAGGGACATTGAACATTGCCGGACTCAAGGCCTCCCCATCCTGGGCTAGGAAACTGAGTTTTTTACAACACAATTTACCCGTGGATTCCTGGCCATCCAGGAGTCCCACTGTCCACGAGGTTCTGAGGAAGCTTGGAAAACAATGCTCCTCCCATCCCTATCCTTTTGGTTGAAGCACTGTGGGGTGCTAATTTGGAAAAATAATTTTTTCAAATTTTTATCCTCAGAAACATTCCTAAATGGCCGAGTGCTTGTTGTCACTTTCTCGTGGGCTGACGTAGCGCATGCAATCATCAACATCTATGCCCCAAATGGTGCATATGAGTGTTGGGAATTTTTCTCGATGGTCAAATCCCTCCTGCTACCCCCAGACTTTTTCCTAGTTGGCAACATGAACTGTTGGCTAAACACACCAACGGACTGGTGGCCTTCCTCACCCCACGCCCCCCAGGGTCACGTAGAACTGCGCGTTCTAAAGGCCACCCTTGGGTTAATGGATGCGCTGCTGCGACATGCCCACTGCTTGAAAACATGACGCGTCCCCACATCCACAACGGCCAATTAAGGTCCATGCCCCCCATCGACCTTATCCTAATGCCAGAGAAATTCCAACCCCACATCTCCAACTTCAAAACAACAAAAATGGAATTCTCTGACCATCGACTGGTCTTGCTAACCTACCACCTACCTGTCACAGCTGCTAAGGCCCCACATTGGTGCAAAATCCGCCCCTCTGAGCTCGCGTCACCAGGATTTTCCACATGGGTGGAAGCGGCAACTTTGGCAAAAAAGTTTGTTGCACCATTTTGCATGGACCCCATTTCCACATGGGCAACTTTTAAAGATGACACCATCCACCACTCTCGCCATCTCTCCTCTAGACGCTCATGAGCCACATCGGCAGTCATTTCGCGCTCTCTGGCAGAGTTGGCACACCTGGAGTCCAACATCCCAGCTACAGTATACAGCTCTGCATGGGGCTGGAAGTGAGCGGAGGCAGCCGCCCACCTCAACGCACTTGAAAGGCAACACAAACATTGGGTTTGTGTTCAGTACAGGGCCACATGCATCACAAAAGGTGACAAGTGCACCGCACATTTCTTTAAAAAATTTTCGCATCACGCCAGAGTGTGGCCTGCACGCAGGTGTGAAGATTGGATGACTCCATTGCAGATACACCAGCCAAAGTGGCAATCAAGACACAAAAGTATTACTCCGAGTTGTACCAATCTGATCCAATTCAGCCAGCTAAAGTGGAGGAATTCTTGACTGAACCCACATCTGCACCATTTCCAATACCCAGAAATAATGAATTTGATCACTCCAACTGAATTATGGACAGCCATTCATGGTGCACCAAACCGAAAATGCCCAGGCCCAGATGGTATTCAATATGAGTTCTACAAAAAGTATTTCAAAATTATATCCCCATTGCTGCTCGCCTCACTTAACCAAAGCCTGTTGGAAACGTGCCTCCTACCAGGAGGACATGAGGCCTTTACCATCACACTCTTCAAGAAAGGGGATAAGCTAGACTTAGCCAACTGGCGCCTCATTTCTCTAACAAACACAGATACTAAAATTTTAACAAAAATCATGGCTAACCATTTAGGGACTGTAGCATCTGCCGCCATCTCCCCAGAACAATTCAGTTTCATACCCAGAAGGTCAATTTGGGATAACGTGCACTCTGTGGTTAATGTATGTCAATCCACAGCCTCTGGAGCACTTGTATTCTTGGACCAACAAAAGGCCTATGATAGAGTGAACTGGGAATACCTCAGGGCCTGCCTCCATCAGTTCCGCTTACCCCCTCGCTTCATCAACTGGGTAATGCTGCTCACGGAATCTGCAACAATGGCAGTACGTGGCCCTGGCTTCCTAACAGAAGTAGTCCACCCTCAAAGGGGCTTGTGACAAGGGGACCCCCTCAGCCCACTCTTATACAACTTCAGCCTTGACCCACTACTGCGAAATATGATTGCCCCAACTCACTGGGGTCCATGTGTCAGGTCAAGCCCCAGTCAAGATAATGGCGTTTGTAGATGATCGTGTGGTTCCAGTGTTTAATAATCAAGATGCATGCGCGCTTGAAGCTCTCATCCAGGAATATTCCTGGGTAAGCAACGCGGCGCTGAACGCCTCCAATACCAAAATCATCCTCCTTGGTCGGTTTCAGAACTGCTGGACCCCAGAAATTAGTTCCCAACCTGGCCCATCTGCTCGCCCACGTCCTCGCCCCACTAACTCAACACACACCGCCCCACTGGTGCTCCCCTTTGTGCCACGTCCCACCATAGGACTGGTACGCCATCTGGGCATGTGGATGGAGGCAGGTGGATACGCGTCAGCAGTAATGGAGTGCCATATTCTGGACAATGTGACGAAGTGAATCGCCTCTTTCAGAGCCCACCCTACTTCCCTCACTGGCAGGGTTGTTTTAGCCAACTCTATGCTCCTCTCCAAAGGCTGGTTCAGAGCCCACGCCATCCCCTTCTCCCCAAGCTTCTTCAATTACTTGTATGCCTTGCTGCAAGGATGGCTTTGGTCAGGCCGCCCTCCACCAGTATGGCTAGAGGTCATGTTTGGCCCTCATCATCATGGTGGCATGAGCTTGCTTGACTTCAAAGCCCATGCTGCCAAGATCTTGAGCACCTGGATTGCGGCCGTCACCGCCCCTACACTCCCCTCCCAACACTGGTCCCGCGCAGCCCACTCCAACCTCTCACGCGCCTTGGGCCTCAACAATCCATCGAACCCCCACTCCCTGATGAAATACCTCGCATCACACACATCAGCCACAGGTCCTCACGGGACTAAAACCCACTACAAACAAATCCTACTCTCCATGCGGAGCGCTGAGTAGAGAATTTGTAATAGCGGACATACAACCCAAAGAGGCCGCCCCTCTCCTCAGTTCACACAAGAGGTACAGGGGCTACCCATCCATGATGGCGTGATCCCCATTCGGCCCCATGTCCAATCCAGGGTGGACTACCTGGACATGATGGACATCCCTTACTCCATTGAGACCCAAAAAACTATCTGAAAATACGTACACCATCTTCTGTTGCAGCCTCAAGTCCGCTCCCATGTGTGGCGCTGCCTGAGGCGGGTGTATGATACAGCTGAGCGCTCTAACGCTTTACACTCATCCTGTGTCATGTGTGGCCAGTATGGAACGCTGTTCCACTGCCTGGAGAAGTGCCCTACCTCTAAAGTGATATAGCGCGAAGTTCAACGTATGCTGGGCCAGGATCAAACGCATCCCATCAGTCTGTCAAGAGATATGTTTGCTCTATCAATGGCCTCCTCTCTTCCACCCTCCCTCCGTGTTTTAGTGGTTGCAATCGCCTTGTGGACCATCCACACGATTGTCTTAGATGCCATCGCAGGCTCCACCCCCACCCTCCCAGAAGCTGTCCACAGATTACGGTCTCATTTGGTGGACCACTTTCAAGCGTGGATGTTTGTATACCTCCCACCGCGTCGCTGACAGCTGGTCACCTCCTGGTTCCCAGTCTGGTTCATCAAATCAGACCCCTTCCTCCACATGTGTTCAGTTGTGGCTACGGCCCCTCCACACGTTCCCTCCCCCTCCCCATAGCGGCGTTCCCGCTGGCAACAAGAGATAGCATTGCTTCTCTGGGGTGCCTTCCCTGGTACTAAGTTTTGTCTCTTCTGAGTCATATTTGGAAGTGTCCGTCCCATGGTCGGCCTTCCCCACAATAAATTAAATTAAATATTACCTAATTTGAATGGCACCAATCTATCTGAACTTAAGGCACAAAAATTCTAAATTAGAATTATCTGTGAGTCTCAAACTAACTGATAGGTCTAAACCACATATTTCATAATTCAGTAAGCACCAATCAATCTGAGCCTGAACTATGAATTGTTCATTTATTATTGCACTATTATCAAAGTTTAGTTTTTTCCCGTGCAACGCCAAACAAAAAGAACAAAAAACATATAAAACTATTTATTTTATTAAAGTGCCTGTTTACATTATTTTTAATAAGTCTAAAGAGCAGCTCCTGCGATATTGTTGGATTTGAGGCAATACTGCACCAGCAAGCCTACAAAAAGGCCAAAAATCCAACAAAGTGGATAGAGAATAATTCCGCCAGATTCAGGATGATGTAGAACATATTCTAAAGTGGTTATAAGACCTGGAATCTCACAAGTGCAACTGTGAGATGAAAGAGGCAGATGTAGCTGATAATAAAGAAGAAAGTTTTTTTAAGAAAAACAGCCATTAAAAATCATGCCTGTAGCCTTTGCAGCGTTTTTGTTGATGACTCCTAAGATACCTCAATAGTTGGAAGGATTACTAGGTGAGTAACTCACATTACAATAGTAACAGAAGAATTTAGGGGATATGTTGAAATTACTTTATTTAAGCCGGTATGATACTTCAGCATTTTTCCCGCCTAATTAAAAGATGATGTTCATATATATGGTGACTGCCAAAAAGTGGTAACAGTTTTAGACTATTTGGACATAGATTGTCAAAATCTTGTGCTTTCTATTGATTGAAGATAATTAGTTGTACAATGATGCCAATGAAGAAATTATGAACGAGTTTGGCAGCCTTGAGCAGATGGCTAGATGAGAATAGGCTTTCATGTAACTAATTTAAGAACAACAATCCTTAGTTGCATTAGCTGATTGATTTTATTAGGAAGCACATATTCTGATGGACGCAAAAGTTTATCGTATTTTCATACCTGCATATTACAATGCAGACAACACCTCAGCCAGAAGAAATCTTCACCACGCCATGGTTTTGGTGATAAAAAAACTTCCATTTCACAAATGGTATATCTATATGAGAATGTCATGCTTGACTTTTAATGCATCTAATCAAGCTCTTGAAGAGATTCCAGCTGATGAGGATCATAATACAGCGGGATTTGAAGACCAAAATATGGGAAATATTGAAAATTTTGGAACTAAGCTTTAATGAGGAAGAAACTTGACATACAATAATGGATAAAAAATTTCAAGACTGCTATCATAAATGTGGTGCAACTGTGCATTTACCGCCCAATGTTGGGTAAAGAAGCCAAGAGAGATTACAAATCTTGTTTTGCCATAAGAGGAGGAAATGTGTTAAGATTTAGGAGAAGCTTTGCCTTGATGTGGAACGAATTTGATGCTACATTCTAAACTGTTCCACTAGATATATGCCCATATGGAGTAGATAATTCAAATTAATATGTAGAAGTCCCAGGAAAGGATCCATTTTAATGAGATTTTTGTTATATAAAATTCTGCCACAAGAGTGAAATCAAAAATGAGGATAATTGATTCAGAAATTAATAGATGAAGTCACTCAACTTTATGGTAAACAGTTAAGTGAGAAGGCATAGAATGCTGAGAGTAAAAATAATCCACTCAATTTGAAGTTGAATAATGCTAACATTTCCATACCAATCTGCGCAATTAAGGGTTATTTAGATTTCTAGTGGCGAAATTAATTTTTGAATACTAGACAGGTCAAATAAGGCCAATAATTAATTTACAGATGTCAGACATTCTCTTTCTCAACTTAGATTAAAGAATGTTGGAGGTATTAGGGCTCTCAAATCTGCTACCATGATTGGCTCATCTCCTACCCAATCCTCAAATATTACTAGGGATTTTAATGATAAGAGTACCCATAGTGAAAAGACCCTAGTGGATTCTCGGTGGAATCCCAACAACTGGAAGAATACAATTTACCACAAAAATTAGCTTAAAATAGTATATATTAATAATAGGATTACTCTGACTCCTCGGTTGAATCTGAGGAGTATAATGTCACTTAGATCAGAACTACTGCAAGGCAAGAAGATTTTGCCCATCATTGATTGGGTGCAGGTTAACCAATCATTACCATCTGAATCTGACCACCACCAAGGTGCAAAGATTTTATGCAAAGATGATAAGGTAATAATTAGCCAATCACAACTATCTGAGTCCAACCATCGCCAAGTTATCCAAACATTACCAGTCAAGGCTGACCACCGCTGAGGTGAAAAGATTTTACTCACTTGTGATTTGATACAATTCATCCAATCATTACCACATGGAACGGTTTTGCCTCAAAAATTTTATCTTCCATCTGATAGGCTAAAAGCCTATATTCCCCAATCTAGATAACTGAGCTGTGCATTCTTTTACCTCAAATATCAATAGTCTCAAAACTTGAACTAGTTTAGATAGAAAAGCTAGTATTGACAAGGGGGCCTTTCTTGGTTTTGCCGCGCTTATCATAATAAAAAACATGTAAACTATAAAAAGTTATTATTTTATAATTTTATTAAAAAGTAAGTTTCTCTCTCTGAGAAATTATTTGTGGCCTCCATTCGCGGATCCCACAAATTGGTGCTCACTACAGGGGCGAGCCCCCTGAATAATTCGATAAGTATCAATAACATGGAGACTGTCAACATGAGCAGCTCTCCTGATTTGCAAATAGTTGCTCTCAAGAAGCAACTAGCCAGCTCTTTCTCCCAGCTCAAAAGTTAGAGCAACGGCCATTCAAACTACCCATGAAGGACAGATACACTCCAGGTGAAGGGAGTGTTGCCTCCTTCTTATGCGTTTATGAAGCTGTGATGGATGGTGCTACTGACAAACAAAAAGTTCAGTACATCCTTCTCTGTTTAAGCCGAAAATCCCAGGAGCTGATTGTACCTCACTTGGATCCTCAGCACACTTGGCCAGAGGTCAAGAAGGCTCTCTTGGCTGAATTTGGGTCCCAGCAGAGCTTACACCGGGCTAAACAGGCTTTCTTGCATATGAGTATCAGAAAAGGAGAGTCAGTGGCTGCCTTTGCGGAATGATACTATATGGACGCCCAGACGTTGCTAACCTCAAAGATGTTGACTCTGGATGATGCTATAGCCGCCGTTTGATTGGAGTGGCTACTTACCCATCGCTCACCATGCACATCACCCCTGTCAACGCTATTTCCAGACCATTCAAGACATCAAGGAAGTGCTAATAGATGTTGCCTATTTCCATGAGCCCAAAGTTCCACGTGAAGAGGTATCTAGACCTCATGTTTTAACCATTGAGGATACAAAGCCTAAGCCTCAGGCCTTAGCTATTGAAGACAAGAAGGAGCCCCTTTGGATAATGGGACCTATAAAGCAAAACCCCACAAAACCTGCTGCTTTGGTGTGACTTAAACTGGACATTCCTTGGTCATGAAAAATGGAGACCCCTACTGTGGTTTCCTCTTCAGCTCAGCTAGTAGGTGCGCGCCCTAAGGGCATATCCTCCAGAACTACTGGGGCTGAAAAATGCCGGTTAAAGCCAAGTTAATCACCTCTCCTCCCATGGTTGTATTCCCCACTTCAATTACAACTTTGCCCATGGTTGAAAATACCCCAGGGGATGATTTTGAAGGGGATATGGATGAGGTTGGTTATTACATTGTCGGAGCACCTGCTGAGGTGAAAGTCCCCAATCGCTTAAATGCTGGAGGAGTGGATGATGCCACCATACCTGAGGATACTTACCTCCGCCAAATTCTAGGGGAGCCAATCATTATCAATACTGCCAGCAATACAGAGGAGGTGTTATCTCGCCTTATTCACCCTATCTCACGTGGCCATACCAGGCAGTTTAATCAAGAACACCCCTCTTCCACTTTGTCTTATGTCACCTCTGGGTGCAACACTAAGAAATGAGTCAATTTAGTGGAGGCTAGGGATGGTATTCTAAATCCTGCAGCAGATAAGGTGGTGATTAAGCCGGTTGAACAACAAGTGGTTGACATGAAAATCACATCCCATAAACCCCTCTAAACTCTTAAGCAAGGCCAACTTCAAAGGAAAAGTCCAAGCTCCTAAAGTACAGCCTAAAAAAGAGAATTCTACCTTTAAGCCAGCGGATGCAACTGTTTCTCATCCCAAAGCTCAAAAAAATTGCTCTTCAAAGGATGCTACTCCTCAATAACTTCAGTATAAACCTCTGCGCACTAAGGATAGAGAAATATATGCTGGAAAGTTTAGCCAAACAAAAACAGTGACTAACAAAGGCCAAGCTGCTAAAGAGCTCCGAGCTCCTCTACCTTCCTACAAAGTATTGGATAGGGTTATATATCACCGCAATTGTACAACTCCCCAAAATGGCAAACTTGGACCAAATTGGGAGGGGCCCTATACCATCATACACAAGAGAGGAGATGAATATTACATAAAATCTTTGGCTACAAGGAATATCATAATCCGGGTACATGGGCTGCTTCCTCTGACCCTACACCCCTACCAACATTCTTGAGGGGAGCAATGTCAGACATTCTCTTTCTTGACTTGGGAAAAAGAGTGTTGGAGAATTTAGGGCTCCCAAATCTGCTACCATGATTGGCTCAACTCCTGCCCAATCCTCAAATAGTATTGGGGATTTTAATGATATGATTACTCATAGTGTAAAGACCCTAGTGGATTCTTGGTGGAATTTTATTAATCAGAAGAATATGATTTACCACAAAAATTGGCTTAAAATGGTAAATATTAAGAAATAGGATTACTCTGACTCTTTGGTCAAATCTGAGGAGTATAATGTCGCTCATAATGGAACCATTGTAAGGCAAGAAGATTTTGTCTATCAATGATTGGGTGTGGGCTAACCAATCATTACCATCTGAATCTAACCACCACCAAGGTGCAAAGATTTTACGCGAAGATGATAAGGTAACAATTAGCCAATCATTACTATCCGAGTCTGACCATCACCAAGTTACCCAATCATTACCAGTCAAGTCTGACCACCGCGAATGTGAAAAGATGTTACTCTCTGGTGATTGGATACAATTCATCCAATCATTACCACATGGAACGGTTTTGCCTCAAAAATTTTATCTTCCATCTGATAGGCTAAAAGCCTATATTCCCTAAACTAATTAACTGAGCTTTGCATTCTTTTACCTTGAATATTGATGGTCTCAAAATTTGAACTAGTTTAAATAGGAAAAGCTAGTATCAACAAGGGGGCTTTTTGGTTTTGCTGCGCTTATCATAATACAAAAACATAAAAACTATAAAAAGTTTATATTTTATACTTTTATTAAAAAGTAAGTTTCTCTCTCTAAGAAATTATTTGTGGCCTCCATTTGCAGATTCCACAACAGACAAAAAAGATGAATCTCTTAAATGGAACTGGTGATTGGCAATGATGTTGCTTATTGGGATACTGGATGGATAAGGTGACAGCCTCCAATAGATGAATTAAGATAGAACCTGGTAAAAATAGTGACAAGTCAGGAATGAATGCTCAATGGTTAGACCATTTGAAAAATCACCAAGTTAGCAACAGATGCATATACAATTAGATATATTGATGATGGTCATATAGTAAATTGGTTCCATTGTAAGCACTTAAGGCATTGGATCCAAGTGAATAAAAATAACAAATAATATAAGGTAAAAAACATAGAGAAAAAAATATAAAAAGAGAAAAAATGATAAGCTTATAATTTACTAAATGGAGATCATCCTTCACAAAATTAGAAAAGCTAAAAATATATACTAATTAATTTTAAGTTTTACCTTTACCTCAATAATTGTGAATCTAATGGTGTTCTCACCTTTTATTATCTTGTGGGTAGAAGCGGGATGTACTATGACAGCTGTAAAGAAGAGAATGAACATTTGGAATGACCAGATTGTGTTGAAATTGGGCCCACTATGGAGAGGCATAATGTAAATAGAAGATCTGCACTCATCAAGTTGTGAGAAGCCTGACCAGGGGAATACAGAAGTCCAAAGACTTAATAGAGATATTGAGAAGATCTTGGTATGGCATATAGTTATGAGAGCCCCAATGTCAGACAAATGTCTGTCCGCTTGAGGAAAAAGAATGTTGTGGTTGAATATAGAACCAACTATGGGCAAGTCCACCCCCACACCAACTCAAATTTGGTGCTTGCCAGACAACTAACTGTCCAAGCTTATAACAATATTGTTTCAAGTTTTTAATGCTGTTAAATTCAGCCAAAAGACCCTGATTTATTCCTAGTGGAACCCCTCAAATCTTGGTAACATTATTACTAATACTTCTAAGGCCTATAGCATGAGTTCAGGTGTGTGAATTTCACTAACTATGCGGCGAAATCAGGGGAGTCCATTGGAGGTTCCTCCATGGCCCACATCTAATCTAATTTAAATACCTACGCCACAAACACCCCCTTTTATAGCCTTGGAGGGGGTCTCACAAAGCGTAACTATTTTCCTCAAGATGATTGGCTCAAGTATATAGAATATTTGTTACATGGACATGTCCTACCGACTTTTGACCCACTATCAGCAATTTTAAAGCAAGCTGAGATTTGAGAACTCTGATAGGTTGAATGGCCATATTTCCTATATAGGCTCAAAGCTAATAATGAAATTGATGGCTATCGCACTTCAAGCCTTAAGTCACCTTATGTACTAGAAGTTAGATTGGAAGAGGGTTTTCTTTTCTTACCCCTGTGTCTCTCAATAAAAACTCATAAAAAACCAACTTACCACTATTATTAAAAGTTCCCTTTTTTACCATTAAGTGGTCAAAAAACCCCTACAACTTATTTAAATCAGCATTAGAGAGACCAACATCTGCAAATATCTGTTAAAATTTAAGTGCCAAATGCACCAGCAAGCAGAAAAAAGCCTAAATTTAACAAGTGGTGCTCAGTACAGGTGATCATACACTACAAAACACCTTAATCAAAATGGAGGGTGTTGGGATAGTTACCTCTACAGCCTCCACGCTGACTCCAAGCCTCATATAGTTCCCTTGAACAACTACTAGTCAGTGCTTTATCATGACTTAAAAAGCTCGAGCAGCGCCCTTTTAAAGGTCCTTTGAAAGACAAGTTCACCCCCAGTGAGGGTAGCATTGCTTCAATCTTATATGTCTATGAAGCAGCCATGGAAGAGGCGACTGACCACCAGAAGGTCAAGCACATCTTTTCTCATTTTAGTCGCCTATCCCAAGAAATATGATACCTTATTTGGACACTCTGCGCACTTGAACAGAGGTTAAGGAAGCTCTTGTAACTGAATTTAGCTCCAAACAAAATCTAACCAGGAAAAACAGGCCTTTATGCGCATTATTATGTATAAAGGTAAATGAATCATTGCCTTTGCTGAGCGATTTTGCCTTGCTGCACTGAGGTTGTCAAAGTCTAACATGATAAACCTGAATGATTCCATCACTACCATGTTAACTGGGTTAGCTTCTCAGCATTCATTAGCTAGGCATATCATTTCATTAGGCGCAATTTAAAAAACTTCTGCAACATAAAAGAGGCTTTGTTAGATTTTGCTGATTTTCAGACCTGTGCGACCACCAACAAATCTGTGGTGAAAACCCCACGTTACCATTGAGGAGTTTTTGCCTGAAATGCAGTGGACGGTAGCACAAATGATCACCATGGGTCCCCCTATGCTTATCTACTCTTGAAATCTGCTCCTTCAGTGAGACTCAGAGCAAATATCACATCCTCCCATAGGTCTGAGAACTTTAAAGCAAGTAATACTTTGCTTCCACCCCAGCTCATCAAAGCTGCAGTGCCTTCCCCTAGCCAAGCTGGTAGTCGCGAGCCCTAAGGGTAACCCCTGCAACAAGAAATTACTTTCTGGAAAAACGTATAAACAGAGAATAGCTAACCAACCTCATGTTCCTGACTACTCTACCTCTATCGCTTTATTACTGATTGTTGAGAATACCCTGAGAATGAAGCTGAAGGAATTATGAGGATGTTGGTTACTACATACTAGGAGTACCCGTTGAAGTGGAGGTTACTGATAATTTGAACGCTGAAGGAGTAGATGAGACCACCATACCTGAGGACACGTAACTCAGCCAAGTTCTAGGGTGTCCAAAAGTTATTGGCACTGCCAGTGATGCCAATCAGTTCTTGGCTGGCTTGATCCAACCTCTTCAGCAGATCCATACCATGAAATCCATTATGGAAAAGTACCCTGAGACCGCTTGTAAACTAACTTCCACTTTCTGGATCAAGGTGGTCTTGGCTCTGACTCCTAACTTTTGAGGAACCCTCGCCAAGGCGAAAGTGGTACTCAAAAGTCTGGGCAATGGCCATCCTGGATACTGGCTCAAAGGTTAAAGTAATTTCTTAACTGATAAAAAAATAAAGCTAGCGCCTGACTTGGAGTATAATCAGGAGTTTGGAACTGCAGGCCATAACAACACCCGTAACACATGGGCATATTCTTCTCTTCCCATTCAAACTGGGAAGCTCACCTTATTAGCCCCAGCAGTGGCCTTGGACAACAACACCTATGATATGCTCATAGGTACCTAGTTTATGATTAAGTATGAGAGAATAATTAACATGAAGCAAGATGTTCTCTCATTACTCAACTATGAAGTTTTTTAGTCTTAATTAATAAAGATCACAGAAAGAATAGATACTCTTGGCTGGTTGAATAACCCTTTTCCGCTTTGCCTTTACTTTATACCACCTCTGGGAGAAATACAAGAATTTCCTGATTTAGTGGATTCTAGGACGGTATCCCCTTCTATGCTGCAGACGATGTCTTGATTAAGCCTGGTTGACAACGAGTGGTTGACACGAAGATCACGCTCCAAATCCCACACCACTGCTTGTAGCACTTTGTAAGACTTGAGGGCGTTAGCTCCTTGGAACCTCATATATTTCCTGTTATACAAGACTCGTCCTACCAGAGAAGTATCACTATCCAGTTAGGAAACCTCACCAGCAAGGAAATATCTATAAGAAAACATCAGGAGATTGGCAGACGCTTATTAGTACCCATAGAGGACATTAACATATCCACTTCATTGGCTCTATGATGGATTTGGGCTTGCCAATGGATAGCCTGTTATGTACTTTACCCAGTGTTCATGTTTTCAGATGAGCTGACCCCAGATGAGCTGGAAAAGGTCCATATTTTATTAGAAGGATATAGCGACATATCCTCCAAGTCAAGCTATGACTATGGCCATTTGAAGGACTGGAGCCACTCCATTAATTTGGGTGATGCTCGTTACATCTGTTCAAAACCTTATTTTATGTCAAAGGTGGAAGAGCAACGAAAGAGGATTGAGCTCAAGTAGGTACTAGACGCTTGGATACTGGCACCATTAAAAATCCCTTGGTCTTCCCCCTCTTTCTTATCAAAAGAAAAATGGAGGTTATCAGATAGCATGGACTACTGCAAACTAAATAACCTCAAAAAAAGGATAGCTATTTTATCCCCCACATTGATAATGCCCTGGCCTAACTCTCTGAATATAACTCTTCTCCCCATGGGCTTGGCTATTGGCTTTTGGCAAATGGACATTTCCCCCAAGACCAAAAGAAATGTGCTCTCATTTACAGTGAAGGTCTTTTCCAGCCCACCTGACTTCATCAAGGATTGTGCAATGTGCCTGCAACTTTCTAGCAAACCATGTACCATATATTGCAGGACCTGAAGTTAGGCTGCATCATCGTATATCTCAATGACATCACGATGTTTTTAAAGACCTTCAATGAACATCTGATTCACCTGAAAAAGTTATAACACTTATGTAAATCCAACATCAAATTAAAGCCCTCCAAGTGCACTTTTTTCAGAAGAGGCTAAATTTTCATGGATACGCCATTTCCCAAGAAGAAATATACCCCTTACAGGACAAGGTTGAAGCCATATAAAAAATGCCTCCCCCTAAGAATTTATGGGATATTCAGGTATTTCTGGGCATGAGGAGTATTACCATCAGTTCATCTCAAAGTTTGCTCATCTCAGAGAGCCCCTTGTTCGCCTATTGACAAAGAACATTCCTTTACATTAGGGTGCTGAACAAAATGATGTTTTGAAACTCTGATGCAACTACTGTAACAAAGTCCTATCCTGCGGCACCCAGATTACAATAAACTTCTACTAAATTAAGTATAAAAGCCCTAAGGGGCTCCTAGTGAAGGCAACTATTGTGGAATGAAAACCTGTGTACTTCCCTCACCACACTAGGGCTGCGCGAACCTAAGCACCACAATAAAAATGTGGGCCTGACCGTAATTGGGAATAACTCATGCTACCCCCTAAACTGACATATGCCCACCTATCTAAGTACTGGGCAGCACGTCTGCACCAGCCAGGACAGGCGATATACCTCTCATCCCCCTTGCGGGGAACAGTACCCAATGACCCCCAGGTTTAAGGGTCATGGGGGAGAAGCCAAAGCCTTCCCCTTTATCACATGATTTTTTAGTGGAGTTATGCTCTTCAGCCCAAAGTTGTCCAGGAAGCCTTGGTGTCCTTTTATATCTGCTATCTCTTTCATGCATGATCCGTTATTCACCAGCCAGCTCACACCAACTAAACTGGCAGCTAGCCAAGCTTCAGGTTAGCTCAGAAAATCATGTTATCTATTGTAGGAAGGTGAACTGAAGCGCAGCCAGCCAGGATTGCCCCTCCCTTGTCCTGGGGTCCACACCTGCACAACCCCAGCTTGTGGGGAGGCTGTTTGACAGGAACCTTGCTTAATTTGTACCCCCTTCCTGGTCATATTCTTCCCTCAGGGAGTGATAAACACACGCAAGAACCGGTTGGCACAGTCATCACTACCATCTCACGCTTCTTTAAGCCATCACAGAAGCCAAACAACGTGCCTCTTTATGTTCTAGTGTAAGTTACTCACCCATGTTTCACAGCTTCCCTCAGTTGTGCCACGCGGAGGCCCCATCCTACACTAATTAGATCACCAAAACCTTTTATCTTGTTTACTGACACCTCAGACTATGTCTTTGGGGAAAAATAGCCCAATTGGATGCAAACAGTGTAGATCATCATGTATCCTATTTCAGTAAGATGCTGTCATATGCAGAATGCAACTACAGCGTCACAGAGAAGGAGTGCCTTGCTGTTTTGTTAACTGTAAATCGTTACTGTCCTTTCTTGTATGGCACTACTTTCACTGTGGTTACCAACCACACTTCTTTGAAATGGTTATAGAACAAGAAGGATCCTACTAGGCTTTTAGCGTGCTGGGCTTTAAAGCACCAGAATTATGACATGATAGCTGAACATCGTTCAGGAACCCTCCACATGAATGTTGATGGGTTAACTCAGCCACTCATCCTGCATTTATATATATAGTGAGTCAGAGAGGTTATATGACCTCTTAATGACCCAAGAAGACTGGAATGATAAGAGTAAACTGGTCCAGGAATGTTACACTAGCACTCCTGCAACAAAAAGTGGAGAGCAGGATGTTATATAGGCAGGTGGGGGCAAAGTGATTGCCTTATCTACGGCCCTCAGAACGTGCACCTGCTATACTGGAAGCTCTCTCTACATAGGTCATGGGGAAGTTAAGAAAACTATGAATGGAAAAAGGAGCGGTACTATTGGGAAGGATTATAGAAACTATGGTCGAAGTCTTGGATGCCTACCTCATGTGCAAGAAGCACAGTTTCAAGACTAAATACCAATATCAACCAACTACCCCCAACAACCATTCCACACCATCAGTCTAGAAATAGTAGGTCCCCTCCCGCAGACTACCAATGGAAACAAATTTATTCTAGTAGGCATTGACTACTTTACTATTTGGGTTGAATCCGTGGCTCTCCCTGCAAAACAGCCAGCCACCGCAACGTTCCTACATCAAAAAGTTTTACTCGCCATGGTTGTCCTTAAGTACTACTCTGCAATAATGGTAAGAACTTAACTTTCAGAGCATTCAAGATCCTGACTATGTCTATGGGGACTAACAACTCTTCTTGGCCCCATAAAATCCCTCCACCAATGGAGCTGTGGAGAGATTCAATGGAACCTTGATTTCCTTCCTGCATAAAATACCTTCCTCTGATCCACTTCACTGGGATCAATTCCTACCCAGTGCTCTTATGGCATACCAGATTAGTTATAATCAGATCCTAAAAATGCCCCCATTCTGTGTTCTTTATGGACGGGAACCAGAAATACCCGCCCTTTTACCTAAAATTTTTTTCTTTAAAGTTGAGGAGAATGAGAAAGTCATGAGGAGATTGGCTCAAAATATCATTCTGCTTTAATATGATGCTATTTCTAAATTTAGCTAAAGATGGTTATAAAAGAGGGAAGAGCTGCCAATGATTTTTGGGCTCCCCTACCCTCATTCAAAGTGTCTGAACTGGTTTATACTACCATAATAGCATCACACCCAGAAGCGGCAAGCTTGGATCTATTTGGGAGGGTCCCTTCAATGTCACATATAAGAGAGGTGATGGGTATTTTTTAAAATCATTGGCTACAGGTATTACCATAAACAGAATACATGGAAGATTTTTATGCACCTATTCTTCCCTAACATTCTTGAAGGGGTTATGTCATACAAATGCTCGTCACTTAATAAAAAGAATTCTTTGGTGCAAATAGTCCCAATAATGGGGAAATACACTCCAGTTATAGCTATAATTTAGCGCTTGCTGGACAATCACCTGTTTAAGGTTTATATGATAGTACTTTTATTTTGTTAGTGATACAAGTGGCCAAAAGACCATGGTCAATTCCTGGTGGACTCCTCAGGTCTTGGTAACACTTTTATTAGTACTTCTCAGGTAAATACCATGAGTTCAGATAAGTAAATTTCACTGACTATGTGACGAGAACAGTGGAGTCCATTTGAGGTTCCTCCATAACTCACGTCTAATATATTTTAAGCACATAGGCCGCAAACACCCCTTTTATAGCCTTGGGGGTCTCACAAGGTGCAAATATTTTCCCTCAAGTTAATTGACTCAAGTATACAATATCTTTGCCACAAGGACATGTCCTACCTAATTTCAACCCTCCATTGGCCGTTCTGGTAAAGTGAGCTAATATTCAAGATCTCCAATAAATTGAATGGCCCATTTTCTTATTTAGCTATAAGCTAATAATGCATTTAATGCCTATCGCACTTCAAGACTTGATTCATTTTAGTTACTAAGCAGTGAGATTGGAAGAGGGTTTGCTTTTCTTAATCCCCGCATCACTTAATAAAAAACTCATATAAAAACCAACTTACTACTTTTATTAAAAGTTTCCCTTTTTATCATTAAGTAGTCAAAAACCCCTAAAACTAATTTAAATCAGCAGTATTGAGACCAACTTCTCTTGCCAATAATTGTTGATTTTTAGGTGCCAAATGCATCAGTAAAAGAAAAAAGCCTTAAATCCAACACTCAACCTGGGTAAAACAGGCGTTGGAGAATTTTATAAATGAGACTAAGTAAATAATTGTGTTAAAGAAGGTAGCCGTTAGATCAATCCTCTTTAAACTCCAAGCTTAGGGGAAATCATATATTCATGAGTTCATCATCAGTAATATTGACTGTTTAACCCTGGAGAAACCATGTTTATGCAAGGTAGCAGTGAATATGAAAAGGAGAAGAGGAACTTCGCAGCTGAAAATGGGCATGAGAAGATGCGCTGAGTAGGGAGAATAAGATTTATCTCAACTAAAATTAATTTTAACCATGTTATCTAAATTATGACCATGTAACAAAGCAGCATTTACTTCTGTTTTTATATTTGTTAGATAATATGGTCAAGTGTAGGATGTTCTTAATTTTGGAATGCCCACATCATACATCAATATAAGTGCTAACTTCTTGGTGTAACGGGTTGATTCTGCTGGCTGGTTGGCACAGGTTATTAGCATCTGAGCAACTAAATTAGATGATATGTAGATTGCCAACTATTAATAAAAACTGATAGATATAATAAATGGAGCAATTGCCACAATTGACCCTTTTTAATATAATAAACGCAGAACTATCTGCTGACTACCAAAAAACTTTTCTTCTTCATCTTCAGCTCAGCTCTTATCTCAGTATTTCAAGTTAAATCCATTCTTTTTATTAATCTCCTATTTGTTCCCATTTAGGAGTTCCTTTCTATCTCGAGCTTTTGGTGAAATTTCCTCAATTTGCCAAACCATCAATACTATATTGAATTGCTTCATATCAATATAAATTTTCTACTCAATCTTAAGGCTCACCTCAACCCTAACTTACAATCTGCTGGAATGTATAGCTTATCATCCAGTCATATAAACTTCTTGACATTACCCCCCTTTGACTGGATGATATGCTCCTATAATTATATGCTCTAAGGAACTTCACATGAACTCAGTTGATAATTCAACCACCCTTAGGTGTCTTAATGATGTAGGCATCAATATCAGTCTTCTCAATTATTTCAACTGGCCCATCCCAGATGTTAGTGAGCTTGTTTTTCCGCCCAAATCCATGTTATACGTGGAACAAGACATGATCTCCTACAGCAAACTGAGGGGTCCGCTATGTCTCTTACGGTCAGCTGCCTGATCACAATTCATCTTAGCCAAACTAGTATAATATGCTTACTTTTGTAGTTTGATCAGCATCTCCATTAGATTTATCAAATAGCACTTAAGTTTCACTCCGCCGGTATCCTCTACACTCAAGTAAAGCAGGACAGGTAGAGCAGGTTGTCTACCTTAGAGCAGTTGGAAGGGACACTTGCTATTGGATGAGTGGTAGTTGATAATATATGCAAACACAGCTGTGGGTAGGAGAGTATTCCATTCCAAGAATTGATCTTTCATAAGCTTATGGAGTATGTTCACCAATGTTCCATTAATCCATTCCACCATTCCATTCAATTCCAGATGGTAGGTGTAGTCAAGACCCTACCAGATTGCTATCAACTCGTTCAACTTGGAAAGATATTTGAGGTAAAATTGATTTCATTGTCCATTAAGTTGAACTGCAGACAGCCATGTCGCTGTATGACACACTCCATAATAAACTTGGCGGTGGTGACTACCCCCAAATCATTATTCGCCTGGGCTTTTACCCATCTCATCAAAGGATCAAGTGCTGCTATTATGTACTTAGATTGAATTTGTACCAGTTGGTAAAGGCCCCATATCATCAAGAGAATCAGTATTTTAGGCGGACTGGGGCTTAACCAGCTGATGAATTTTCTTCTTGCTGAAACGTTTCTCCACTTGGCATTGATGACAACAGCTTACCGTTTCCACCACATCATAATGCATGCTTTCCCAGTAGTAGCGGGGTTGCAAAAACTCCAATGTTTTCTGAACCTGATGTTCTCTACCGCCTGATGTGCATCCATAATAATTGTTGGTCTAACGGAAGGTTTAGGGAGACTCAGCGCCAAGTCCCCAATCCGCTTATATAGTTCCCCATCGCATAGAAGGTATCCTGACTAAGCCCATGTAGAACTTTGATAATTTTTGGCGGCTTATCATGTTTTTGTCCACCACCATCTTCTCATACTTAATGTTGGACAAATCCACTGTAACTGCAACCGATGGTAGCCATGAAACACAATCTGCAATTTGGTGTTTTGCTACCAGCCAGTGTAAAATCTCAAATTCATATGCTTTGAGTCTTAAAGCCCATTTTGCAAGCTGTCCCTCAGGTTCAAAGAGAAATTTCAGCCAGCGCAAGGATGCATGATCCATTACTACTACAAATTTTACACTGTGGAGGTATACACAAAACTGTTTATATGCATAAATCACTGCTATGCACTCCTTATCAGTCACAATGTAATTATGTTCATGACAGTTTTATTTCAGCTACAAGACGTGACAGAGTGCTCTACGCTGCCATCATTCTTATTAAATAATACTTTTCCTACAGCGGAAAGAAATGCATTTGTTTGTACTATGAATTTTTTTTCAAAGTTGGGGTATTGTAAAATGGGTACGCTTACCATCACAGCTTATATAACTCAAAAGCTCTTTGCCATCGTTCCATCTAGTCAAAAGTGGCATTTTTCTTCAACAACTTAAAGAGCGGTGTCTCAATACAACTGAAGTTGATAATGAGCTGCCAGTAGTAAATAGCCATCCCCAAAAACACTTGAATATCTAATTTATTACCTGGCCAAGTTATCTTACTTATTGCTTCTACATTCTCCATATGTGGTTTATGCCCTTTTGAATCCACTACAAACCCAAGGTATTCTAATTGCCCTTTGAAAAAGTGACATATATGAGGCTTGATATTAATATTATCATCAGCAAGTCAGTGGAACACTTGTTCCAGATGGTCAATATGCTCTGTAAACGTTTTCAAGAACATGTTGATATCATCAAGGTAAAGTAAATGCAAGACAGCTTCAGATCATCCAAGATTATATCCATAGCACGCTGGAACGTATCTGGGGTATTGCACAAACCCTGTGGCATACATGTATGCTGAAATAACCCCTTTAAAGTGTTTATAGCACATTTCTCACGTTCCTCCAATAAAAATATGATCTGCCATTACCCCAATATCAAATCCATGGCGGAAAAGTGATTAGTTCCTCCAAGTTGATCTGACACGTCATCAATCCATGGAAGGGGGTAGGAGTCCTTCTTTATTATGCTATTGAGCTTTTGATAGTTGATGACCACCCATTTGTTGATTTTTTTCTTAACAATAAGCACTGGCGATGCCCATGGACTCTTAGATGGCTCCAACATCCCTTCTTCAATCAATTTGTCTACCTCATCAGAGACAACTTCTACTTCTGCTTTATAGTGCCAAATAGGCTGTGATCAAATTGGAGGGTAATCTCCTGTATCTACCTAAAGCACCACCCCTCGGGAACACCCCAAAATGTGGCCATCCAAAGAAAAAATATACCAGTACTTCTCAAATAAAGCTATTGCCTTATCTTTCTGTTCTGCTAACAATCCAGTTAGAGCTTCCTGAGGAACCACTGCCATTACAATGAATGATTGATTTGACAGTAGAGTAAGGTCCTCCTATGATCCAAAGTCAAAAATATGATTTGCCTCGTCAATAGGGGCTAATTGTAAATAATCTACCACTTGAAGCCTTTGGATCATCAATGACTCCCTCTTTAGGTTCGCTAGCAATATCTTCACTTCCCCTTTTCCTGGTAACAGTAGCCACGGAGCCACATGAGGTTCAAGCCATGATTGCTAGTAAGCCCCACAATTTCCCAGTAGAGCCCTTCAGGGATGTCTACTTTAAGCTTGGTCCTTATTATGCACTGGTGCTAGAAGGTATGCTCAAAGTGATTGTTGCTTATAGCGGAATTTTTTTATACTCGTAGATATGGTTAGGGAGGGCTCTGGTCCTCCGCTTAATTTGCTGATATTAAACAGGAATCACCACATACCTATACAACGAATTGATATGAAATAAGTTGAATAGATTTGTTGGGATTCATCTAGAGGTAAATTTAATGGTATCTGTTGTCCCAAAATACCAATTGTTTCTTCCGCCATATTGACCATGGCTCCAAAGTGCCTCATGAACTCAGCACTGATCAACGTATTGTAGGTATATTTAGAAGAACCACCACTGGATCGGCAGCCCTAACTAAACTGAATCGCAGAGGCAATGCACTGTAAGCTCCTTCAGACACAGTGCTCTGTGCTTCCGCGGTCTCATACACTACTCTGTGATCCACATCAGGCTTCAGCGGAAGCTTATCCAAGAGCTTGGTGGAAATTATATTAACTTAGGACCAGTATCTATTATAGCTCGGATTTTGTGTTCTGAACAAAGATATCACAGTAGGTACACTCCAAATAAGAAGAATCGTTGGTATATATTATGTGAACGTCTAAGGGAATTTTTGTTACCAGGTAAGAGGATATACCCTATTGACATGAGGATACTCCTGAGCGTTTTTTTTGACTGGGATAGCTACGTTAAACCCCAATAGGGAGGCGACGTCCATTGAGGGTCCCGCGTTACTTATGCCATTCTGTTCTAGGATCTGCCATGCATATGGCTTCTACACATCATGGCAGAACTCAGAGCTAAAGGGGAATAATTGCTCTCTTGAATGAAGTCTGTGGTATCTGCTGGAAACTGTTGGTATAACACATTGTTAGGCTGGGTTTTGAGCCCAACGCAAAGAGACTCTTGGGAATTGTTAAGGACAATTATATTTGAATTCTTGGAGATAGAGCGTCCTGTCTCTACTCCGCTTGAGCTTTTCCCTGATCGATCATATCAGGTGTAACTGCATACACATTCTAGTTGCCCTGGAAATTAACCACACAATGCCTTTTTTTCCATACAAGAAGAAATCATTCATATAGGGCTCACATCTGTAGTTTGCCATGGCAGGTACGTGACAAAATTCAGCTGAAGTATTGAAGTTAGGCTTGGTACAGGGCAGCTGAACATATGAAGGGAAAAAGGATTCGCTGATATAAGTTGGATGAATATTCCCAACAGCTTATACTGGGTCGTTGCTGCTCATATCCCAAGGAGTATGACGCAGCGGTAGCAGGGACCTTCTGCTCCACATTGAGAGCACTGAACATAGTGGAGAGACGGCACAAAGTGTTCATGATTCAAATAAGCCCCATGTCTTCATCCAGAATATGATATATAGCATTATGTAATTCATGGTATGGTTTAACTGCCGCCATCATAACTATTCCTACATCCTCAGCAGATAAAGTATTGGCTCCTATTAACAAATGCACTTCTGGTATAGATTGCTCAGTGAACTCCACCAGGGACTCGTTCTTATGGAAATGTATGGTCAGAAAGTCAGCCTTCCGCTGCGCCATCTTAGCTGCGCCCCCAAACAACCGTAGAACAGTCTCATTTACCTCTTGATAAGGTATGAGACTAGTTTTGGAGGTAACAGGTGACCTGATTGGTGCTCTACACATCTAAAGCTGACAGCAACAGTTTCGCTTTCCACCAATCCAAGGCCCCTTCCATGGCAAATTTTTTTTGGGTAAAATACCATGTATATTAAAATCACAACTGAAGGGCAGTAATTTCTTTATTTGAACATATGCACCTTGCTCCAGGCTCCAGCCATGAGAAACAGCCAAAATAGATTCTGAACAACTGGGGTAACATTCCCTTGTGAACTAGCATAATGTCACGCAGAGGAATGTAAATCAGCTAAAGGAGACTTGGAAGAAGTTGGGTTGTGAGAAGGGACTTCAGCAACCCCAAGAGATACTCACTGGCTGATCCGTAGCATTCCTCTCCTGACTCACCGCTGATTTCACCTTTTCCTCCTGATCAGGCTGTTCAGTAAAATGTTCATCTTTTATTTACTCAGCATTAACCAAGTAACACTGACACCTGCCGTCTTGCACCTCCTGTTGAAGCGTTTCATAATGGTTTTACAACTAATGATAAAATTTATGTTTAGAGTCCAGAATATGCTCCGCTAACTGCAGCCATTAGGACATCCTCCATGGTGCTTTGCATACTTTCATGATGTAAGCCAGTGTCACGTGCTTGTCAGTTGTCATCATCTATCTGATTAACGAGGGTGGCTTGCTCTCACATCAGCTCCTTGTTAGCTCATCAAAGGGTTTTAGATTTAGATGGTTGACTTGAAATTAAACCCTTTGAGAAAACCATCAATGGTAATAAATTTATACTATTAATGGATCCTTTGAATTTTCCCAATTTATCCACATAATTGAATTCATTACAAAACTACCTCAATTGTACTTAAATCATCCTAATTATGATAGCTAGTAGTGGGTATGATATAATCATATTATGGCCAATTATGGGTCCACTTGGGTGCAAAGTTGTCTCACAGCGTTAACTAAATTGCACCTCCTAAATTAGTGCACTGATCTTAATTCACTAAGGCGGAATTTTAGGTTTGATTAAAGAAATTGATTTATTAAACACTTAAACATAGATGTCCCAATTAAGGCGTACTAAGTGCTATTTAGAGGCCTGCCAACGTCCCTATTTATGGGTGCGTCATCTTTTGTTTTCATATATTTTTCTTATCCCCATTTATTGTTAATTGTCAATTTATGACATATCTTTAATTGTGAAGATTTTGATGTTGAGTTTACAACCCAAAATCATCCCAATTATGAGTGTAAAATTGCCTTCAATTGGGCTGAAATGATTGTTATTTTTAGTCAATTAATGGGCCAAATTGACTTAGGGATTTTTCATTTGAATTGCTATGACCAGCAGAGGATTGGCATAATATGAATAAACTCATCTAATAGATGAGTTCGTCCAGGAGATGCCCAAGAGCTATTATAATACCTGTGCCTGGCTAATTAATAAATCATCATCATTTACCATTTAAATATTGATCATTAATAACTACTGTTGCTAAGTTTATTAATATTGTTTCATCTGTCATCTGTTTAATATTTGTATTCCATTGCCTTTACATATATATTAGATAGTTGTGTGTATTTACACTTCCCAAAGAGAAGTATATAGTTACCTGCTGGAGAAGTAGTCCCGATTATAGAGGAATAATTTCCTAATTTTGTACAAAGAAAGGAGGTCTCAAATTTGTTGTTGCCAGTAGACTAAAGAATTGTGAGCGTACTGGAGTTACTTGGCTATTATAGAGGATTATCAGAGAATCTACTTCCCAATTACAAGAAGGAGTTTTATTTAAAAAGTGAGTTTTATCCTTGAATTCATTGTTAAGTCATTTTAGCTTACACCATTGGCTGAAAACGTAAAATTTTGGTGCTCACTACAGGAGATACAACTATCTAATATGGACGTGGGCAATCAGCTTTTAAAATATGCCAGAAAACACGCGACAATGAGATAAAAACAAGTGATGTTCAGTTCATTAAAATTTTTATATCAAATCGCTCTGACAATGAGGAGGGGAACGAATACTCATTAGAGCTAATATTGACTGGGATAACTATTTAAATCCCAGAAGGGCTTTATGGTGAAGTTTATCAACCTTGGTCCAGATCTCAACTCAAACCTAATGTGGCACCTGGGATAATTATGTTCAGACATCAAGAAATTAGTGTCCTCTGTGCAAACATGCAGAATTGGCCAATTCTTATCAAAAGGCAAAGGTGTTTGCCTATATTCATCTGATTCCTATAACGGAGATTGAAACTTTCCCCGATTTTGGAACCCTGGATGAGCTAGGGCTTCCCAATGATGAGTTGGATTATGTGCATAATGTCATACCTGTGGCCAATTTAGTGGAACTAAATGATCAGGAAAAGGACTGAGTTTGAGGATTATTTAAGAAATACCATGAGATATTTACCAAGGACGATTTCAATCTAGGATGTGCAAGGGGAGTAACCCATATAATAGATACTGAGACCATTTACCTATCCAATTGAGGCTGATTAGGCGTTGAAAAACTGCTGAAGAGGTTGTGTTGAAGGAAATTAAGGAAATTCTCAACTGTGGTATGTTGATGCCGCCCAAGAGTCCATGGGCTGCCCCAATTCTCATTGTAAAAAAGAAAGATGGGAGCAAAAGGGTTGTTATTGACTACCAGAAGCTTAACAACATTACAAAAAGGATTCCTATCCTCTTCCTCATATTGACGATGCCCTAGATAGGCTTGGGGGTGCAAAGTTCTTCTCAGCGATGGATTTAATTAGTAGGTATTAGCAAATTGACCTGCCCAAAGCTGAGCGAGAAAAGTGCGCCATTATTATCCAAGAAGGGTTATTTCAACAACACAGATGCCCCAAGGACTCTGTAATGCTCCAGAAACTTTCCAGAGAGCGATGGACACTATACGGGGCAATCTTAAATTGTCATGTGTACTAGTATACCTAGACCATATGAACATATTCAGCCATACCTTTGATGAACATCTGGAACACCTGGAAGAGGTTTTCCTGAGGTTAACTGCTGCGAATTTAAAGATTAAGCTCTGAAAGTGTCATTTCTTTAAGGACCAGCTGGAATACCTTGGATTTGTAATTGATAAAGAAGTTCTTTGGCCACAACCGGCCAAATTGGAAGCAATATACAAAAATGAAGAGGCCCAAATCCAAGCGGGATATTCAAGTATTTTTTGGCATAATTGGGTATTATCGCTGATTTATTGCCAACTTTACTCAAATTATGGAACCTT
Organism: Massospora cicadina; assembly: GCA_022478985.1. Lineage (NCBI taxonomy): Eukaryota > Fungi > Entomophthoromycota > Entomophthoromycetes > Entomophthorales > Entomophthoraceae > Massospora > Massospora cicadina. The sequence continues at coordinate 58,095 of JAKSZP010008365.1, forward strand.
TATTTTATCTACTTAAGGATAAGTTCTCTTTTGAGTGGAGTTCAGCCTGCCAGGAGGCATTTGACCAGCTTTGTTCAGCCCTATTAGTTGCACCAGTGTTGCGCTATCCTGACTTTGACTGGGAGTTTATTGTCCAGACTGATACGTCATTAATGGCAATTAGAGCCGTTTTGTCCCACATTGAAGAAGATGCTGAAGAGCATCCAGTAGCTATGCCAGTCAGACCTTAAATGCCCATGAAAGAAATTATACTGTGACAGAGAGAGTGTGTTTGGCAGTTATATATGCCTATAAACAATTATGAGTATACCTTTATGAAGTGCATTTCACAGTGGTTGCTGATCATGCATCCCCAAGCTGGCTTAACAACTTGAAGGAGCCAGAAGGACGTTTGGCTTGCTGGGCACTTAAGCTACAGGCTTATGACTATACCATCTAGCATCAGGCTGGTGGTTAAGCATCAGAATGCTAATTGTTTGTCCTATCTGCCCATCATGGCAACCCTCTGCCAGCCTGCGGATGCCTTATTTCAGAATATGGTTAGTGGAACTTTTGCCAATGAGCCCAAACAAGAGCAGAAAATTATCTCCAAATTAAGAAAGGATACCCATACTGGAAAAGGTTTCTTATTCAAGGTGATTGATGGGAAGAATTATATGTTTACACATCCCTCAGTTTGAGCAGATCTAATTTTGGCTGCTCATAAGGCCACTGGCCATGGAGGCTTTAAGAAAACAAAGGAGCAGCTCAAGAAAAATTACTATTTGGAATTAATGCATTATGACATCCAATTTACTTTGAGCTGTTGCCAAGAGTTCTAAGGGGAAACCCCTTTCAAAAGCTACTTTGTACCAGCTAGTTTGGTCTAAATTTTCTTGGCACACTATATCCATAGATGTGGTTGGACCCCTCCAAATTAGCAATGCAAAAGCCAAATATTATTGGGCAATCGATCACTTGACAAAATTGGTTCAAAGCCAGGGCTATTTGGGACTTAGGAGCCTCAACAACTGCTAAATTTATCTTGGAGCAAGTTATTCATTGGCATGGATGTCCTCAATTTATATTAATGGATAATGGCATAAATTTTACTGCAGTTATTCTCCAGAAGCTCAATGAATTAATGGGGGTGCGTGGTGTTCTATCAACCACATACCACCCAGAAACAAATAATGCAGTGGAACGAGTTAATGGAACACTTGTCAATATCCTAATAAAAATGACTTTTTAGAAGCCCACCAAATGGAGTACATTCCTCAGTTTGGCCATTTTTGCATACATCTCTTACCATTCGGCCACAAAGATGTCTCCTTTCCAACTTCTATATGGGAAGCATCCAGCCTTACCACCATTGTTGTATTCCTTGCTTAAAGAACCCCAAGAATTGAGTTATTCTCAGTATGTCAAGTGGCTTGCAGAAACCTTAATTAAACTTCAAGCTCAGGCTTTTTGATAATAACTTCAAACTTTGTTAGGCCCAAAAAGAAAAAGATCAAAAAACCTGATACAATCTGCCCAAATTTGCTGTAGGGGATTAGGTATATTTTGTATTACATACGGTTTGGGCTGAACACACAAGTTAAATCACATTTGGATTGGCCCATTCAAAGTTATAGAGAAAACTTCAAACTTTTCTAAACCATTAAGGAGTAAAATTTTTCATGTCTATAATTGAGTCCATGCTTAATTCCTAAGGAAGTTTAGGAGGAGGGCCAATTAGAAGAGAAGAATTCAAACATAAGTATATAAAAATATAAGAAAATAATAAAAATGAGAAAAATATTAAGAAGAAAATGAAAAAAATAATTTAAGGAAAATGAAAGAAAAAATAAATAACCAAGAAAAATAAATACTAAGAATGATAATATGAATATAATATATAAGAAAGAAAAAAATAATCAAACTTAAATAATAAAAAACTGGCAAGGTTTTTCCTCCTCTTTGAGGGGGAAGGCAACTCAAAACCTAATTCTTCATCTTTGTGTGCCAATTCAGCCCAATATAGTTGTTAAATGAAAAAAAAGGGCCAAATGGACATCATTAAAATTGGAAAAAATATAAGATACTTTAACCAGGACTTTAAAGTAATATAAAAACATATTCATATAAAATGTTTGGTCCAATTAGTTAAAATATTGATATTGTTTAGGAATAAGAGCAGTGTCAAATTTCTGATATACTGAAGTGGTGTTGTTTACAGATATGAGTAGAGAATCAGGAATTTCAGGGTTTATATTCCAGTCAAGTGGGGGGAAATGTTAGATTTTGATGGTTGACTTGAAAATAAACCCTTTGAGAAACCATTAAAGCTAATAGATTAATCCCATTGATGGATCCTTTGATCTTACCTGATTCAAATACAAAATTAAATTCATTCCAAAACTACCTCAATTGTATTTAAATCGTCCCAATTATTATAGCTAATAATAGCTATGATATAATCATATTATGGCCAATTATGGGTCCACTTGGGTGCAAAGTTGTCTCACAGCATTAACTAAATTGCACCTCCTAAATTAGTGCACTGATCTTAATTCACTAAGGCGGAATTTTAGGTTTGATTAAAGAAATTGATTTATTAAGCACTTAAACATAGATGTCCCAATTAAGGCGTACTAAGTGCTATTGAGAGGGCTGGTGACGTCCCAATTAGGGGTGCGTCATCTTTTGTGTTTATATATTTTTCTTATCCCCATTTATTGTTATTTGTCAAGATATGACATATCTTTAATTGGGAAGATTTTGATGTTGAGTTTGCAACCCAAAATCATCCCAATTATGAGTGTAAAATTGCCTTCAATTGGGCTGAAACAATTGTTATTTTTAGCCAATTCATGGGCTAAATTGACTTAGGTATTTTTCATAATTATTGTCATGATCAGAAGAGGATTGGCTTAATATGAATGAACTCATCTAATAGATGAGTTTGGCCAGGAGATGCCTGAGAGGTATATAATACTGGTGCCTGGCTGATTAATAAATCATCATCATTTATCATTTAAATATTGATCATTAATAATAACTGTCAAATAGTTTATTAATTATTGTTACCCATCTGTCATCTGTCTGATATTTGTATCTGTTGCCTTTACATCTCTATTAGATAGTTGTGTGTGTTTATACTTCCCAAAGAGAAGTACATAGTTACCTGCTTGAGAAGTAGTCCTGATTATGCAGAATAATTTTTAATTCTGTACAAAGACAGAAGGTCTCATATTTGTTGTTCCCAGTAGACTTAAGAGCGGTGAGCATACCAGAGTTACTTGGCTATTATAGAGGATTATCAGAGAATCTACTTTCCAATTATGAGCAGGAGTCTTATTTGAAAAGTGAGTTTTATCCTTGAATTCATTGTTAAGTCATTTTAGCTTGCACCATCAGCTGAAAACTTAACAAAGGGTATCCAATTGCACTCGCATATCTGCATAATCTACTTTCTTAGTGAACAGAAGGTTAATTGCTCGACTGCAATCCTCCTGACTAACAAATTCCAACTGTATAACCTGACTCAGCAACTGTTGATACTAAGGAGATGCTGACAAAGAGATGAGCACATTGTCAGAAATCCACTGATTACTCCAAACAATGCAAAGGTGACTGAATTCAGCTGACACAGTCAATGTGATCCATTATACGCCACTCTGTCAGGGTTACCCTTTCCCTAATCTGAGCTATTGCAGCTTCAAGCGCTTCCACCCATTCTGCAAGGTCCATCATATAACGCTTGATGTTGCTTTCCAACATGGTGACATCCCAAATCCATTCTGATGATAGGCCATGCCAATCCAAAAGTTCATCTATCACTTGAGATTACTCCTGGTTCAAAAGTGGAACCAAAACATCCAACCAATGATGGACATCCCCAACATGGTGATCCACCTGCACCAGCGCCCCCTGAACCTCCAAAATGAGTGATTAAGGTAGTTGAGTAGAAGGTGAGTATCATTATGCCGCATGAGAATGAACCGCATGACATCCTCAATCACAATGTTATGGTAGGCCAGGAAACGCAGTAAATGGCAGATTGATAGCTGCACATAAGTGATTAAATATTCTATGGTTCCATGAGTACTAAGCTGATTAGACAGCACCGTGGTAGTTGTATTGAGATAGGACATATAGAACACATAGCAGATTTCTTGGTCCTATTTATTGTAGAATAAACTCAGAGCATACTCCCCTGCCTCATATTTATAGAGTCAGTACCCCTGCAGAAGCCATTCTATAATGCCCTGCAGCTGTTGGGGGCACATTTATAGAGTGACCTTGTTGATCTGCCACCAACTTAGGACAAGTTTCAAACTGCTATCAAGAATGGCATCTTAATCACCAGGCTCTGTCACTGTAAAAAGTGCTGGTTCAACGTTGGATGCTTCCCTAGCTTCCTCTGCATATTGAGTGTGGAATCTGAGCAGGTTTTGGCATAATGAGTGAGGGCTCACCATTTATCCCTAGTGCTAATAAGCTACAGTTGACTAGTGGCTCCCTATAGTGAGCATCACTGCTAATTTTTCATTGTAATAAGTTGAATCCGATGAGTTGGTTGGAACAGGGTATTAGCCAAAAAGCAATTGAATCAAACAATATGCAGATCACTGACTTTTAATTTAAACTGATAGATATAATAAATGGAGCATTCTCCCTTATCAACCAATGTTATTATATTAATAAATGCAGAACTTATCTGATGAATACCAAAAAAACCTCCTCTTCTTCATCTTTTGCTCAACTCTTACCTTGGTATTTCAAGTCAAATTCATCCTCTGCTTAGTAATCTACTATTTGTTCCATTTTAGGAGTTTTTATCTATCTCAAGGTTTTGGCAGAATTTCCTTGATTTACTAAACCATCAATACTTCAATTTGATTCACTTCATATCAATATAACTTTTCCACTCAATATCAAGGCTCACACTGACTCTAATTTCTGATCCACTGGAATGTATAGCTTATCATCCAGTCATATCAACTTATTGACAACATGATTATATTATTAGATAAGTTTTATATTCTATGGTATATTTTTTCGTATGAAAACCTATAGCAGATGTGAAAAAGCTGCAGTAAGTGCAAGCCTCATAAACAATTAAACATGTAGATATATCAGCAACACAGAGTACTGTTTGAAGTCAGTAAGTTTAGAAAAACCTAACAGCAAACAGTGATTTCAGCAACAGGGTCTTTTATTTAAGTAATAAAGAGAGCACCCTGTAGTATAAAATACTACCAGAGGCTCACGGGCTTGCTCATGTAATTGTTCAGATAGACTGATACAGCTTTTTCAGATAAAGATTCCTCTCCAATTGCTAAATCTCCTCATATATGCTTCCTCAACCAGCATTCTCATTGGTGCTTTCCATAGTTACTAAGCAGCACTTCAAATTGCTAGATTAAAATCCGTGCTATCTATTTGGGTTAGGAGGCAAATAATTAGGGCTCATGGCATTTATATACAAAAGTTGTAATCCGCTGAACATTTAGCTTACTATGGATCGGCATAATATATAGTACCCTATTACTGATAGCTTTACGCCAGTATGGGGCAATATAGAATAGTTACACTGTGATCAAATAAAAGATGATATAGTATTTGAGGCTTGGCGTTAGCAGAAGATAAAGTTAGGAAGTGAGATATGTGCCAGTGGGGATTTAAGAACTTTTATTTGTGATTAATACATTTGGCTAAAACAAATAAAAGCTAGGCCCACGTGGGTACTATTTACTAAACCAATTTGGTACATAATCTAATTAATAGTTGATGTATGAAATTAAGTATATAAAATTAATGTTACCAGATGGTTTGTCAAACTAATTACTTCAATTCCCCCCACTTGACCAAAAATAAAGGTAATAAAGAAGTGTGGGGGTCAACTAACTCATTTTTAACTTGGGGCTGTCAGACCAGAATTATGCTAATTTCTTCTGAAATTTTACATGCACCCAGTTATAAGATAGCCTATAACATGATCCTTCAAAGTATAGGCATCCATGGATCTTGTTGGACAACTACAAGTCTGATTATGTATTAAATAGTGTTTTAATACAAATTATGGAGAAAAATGAGGACAAAATTGGCCAAAAGACCTTGGCCAATTCTCAGTGGAGTTGTTGTAATTTACACTAAATCTGAATATAAACCGGGTCAGGTCCTTCAAAGCTCACTTAAATGGTTGGACAATCTTGGATCTTGTACTAAAATTCAATATATGAATAATTAATTAGGACTAAAACTTTTTTGAGGTTCAGAGGTCCTATTAAATCCCTAGTATTGGAACTTAACCAGTTGGTAATGGTTCAGAGGTTCCTGCAGGTGGAATATAACAATTGTTGAATTTCACACTAAAATCCAAATATAAATATGCCAAATGAACTTTAAAGAGTAGATGATACTGCAAAGGAATTTAATTAATTAAAAATACTTAGTGATATATATAGTATAATGAGATCTTAATATTAAACAGAGGATGAGAATTTTCTACCAGATAACTGATATTATTGATTATCAGATCCGATATGAATAAATAAATAGGATATCAACTTTGTTAAAATTGTAGTATTCACAAAATGCTAATTATGCCTAATTGAGAAAGAATTAATTTCGTTGTAAGTCATACAACTCAATTGTGATATCAGAAATGGAATTGAGTTTATATGCCATTTGAACTGGAAACATCAATACACTGCACAATAGAGTAAATAGGATTGGAATCAATGGTGCACCACACACAGGCAAGCTGAAATATGAATAGTATATATAAACATAAATTATAGCCAAAAAGAAATTATGCTTAATGAGGAAACCATAGGTCAAAGCTCGACCCTAATTAGGCTAAATTCTGATAGGAGTCCTTTGAATTGGGTCAATAAAATTAGTAATATATTTGGACTAATACCACAAAGTCAGACAGTCAAATTGTGTTAACTATGCGGAAAACCCAGGAGAGCCCATATGAGGCTCCTCACCAGGCCACAACAAATTTAGTATAACCTCCCCAGGGGATACCGGCCCCTTTTAGGGGTAAAAGGGTCCAGCAATGCAAAAATGCTTTCTTGCCTTCTGATTGTACTAAATAAATAAACTCCCCACCTCTTGGGTTCATCATCACAGTTGTCACTTCCCCATTAGCCTTCACATTGAAGTGAGGTGAGTCTCAAATGATCCTATAGTCAAATCCACTATTTCCCAATTTTTGATTTACTAAGAATCTGAACTTCGAGCCTCAAGATCCTAAATACTAATTAACAACTTAATAAGAGCATTCTCTTTACCCCGTACGGCTACTAATAACTCTATACAAATCAACCTTCTTTGTATTTATAATCAATTTATTATTTTAATATAAGTGGTGAGAAAAAACCATATTTAAATTGTTGGATTTAAGGTAATAAGAACCAGTGAGCACCTTCACCTCCCAAAAATCTAAATGGTGCTCATACATGGGAGTGTACACCACAAACAATAATTGAAAATGGAGGGTGTTGGAGTGATTAACCCTTGAAACCTCCTCTCTTCTTCTAAATAACAGCTAGTTGCCCTTGAACAAAAACTAGCAAGCGCTTTATTAGGACTTAAAAAGCTTGACCAGCGCCCACTAAATGTCCCTTGAAGGACAAGTTCACTCTGGCGAGGGAAGTTTTGCTTCATTTTTATAAATTTATATAGCAGCCATGGAAGGGGCGTTTGACCACTAGAAGGTCAAGAATATTCTTCCTCGTTTAAGTCACTTGGTACTAGAAATGAAGTCCCTTATATGTTTGCTCTACACACCTGGGTCAAGGTTAAAGATGCTCTTATAGCAGAATTTCGCTCCAAACAGAGTTTAACCATGGAAAAACAGGCTTCTATGCGCTTTAGTATGTATGAAGATGAACGGATCATTGCGTTTTTCTAAAGCAACGCTATATTGCAGCTCAAAAGTTGTCAATATCTAACATGATAAACCTGGATGATGATATCGTGGTCATGTTAACTGGGTAACCTTCTCATCCTTCTTTAGCTCAGCATATCATCTCTGTTAAGTAAACTTTTAAAAAACATCTGTGACATAAAAGAGGCCTTGTTAGACGTTTCTTATTTCATACCTGAGTGACAACAAATGAAGATGTGATGAACCCCCAGGTTTGGACCATTGAAGAGTGCTAAACTGAAGCCTAATGAAGGAGGCTATGTTGACCCCTATGCTGGTTAATACTCTGAGTCCAGCACTTGCAATGAAGCTAAAACCTGATCTTTCTTCTCCCAGACAACCTGAGGTTCTCAAACTATTAAGTAACCATGGATCATTATCGATGGTTAAACACTCTCTGCCCCCATCTTGCCACCAAGATCATCTTATGCCATCTTATAAACCTCTACAAGTGGTCCCAAAGCCTGCTCCTAAGCCTAAACCCCTTTTTTCAGGTGGCATTCAACCCCACCAAAAGTGTGTTTAAGGAAAAGGCCGTTAAGCAAACCACCTGTGTCTCTATAAGGCTCACAGCCTCTGATTAACCCAAAGCTGGAGTAGTTAAAACATCCCTATCCATGATTCTATCTCCCCCATCCAACTCTAATCCAAAACCTGTATCCATGAGGAAGCAAAAACTCTCCCTCCGTTGATAGTTGCCCCCAACAACCATGGGCTCAACGAGAAGGCTACTCAAGCTTAACCACCTGCTCCTCAAAGGATCATCTCTGCGGATGGCCCTCTAGCTACTAAAGTTATGGTCTCCACCTCTGACTGCTCATCTAGTAGTCGCCAAATTATGTGGATAACCCTTTTTATGATGAGTCTGAAGGGGTTATGAGGACGTTGGCTATTATGTTTTAGGAACTCATTGAAGTAGGTATACTGGATTGGCTGAACCCTGAAGGAGTAGATAAAGCCCTGAACCCTCGAGAAACATACCTTAATCAAGTGTTGGGATGCCCTGAGGCTATTGATACTGCTAGCGATGCTGACCAGGTTATTGCTTCGCTGATCCGACCAATTCATCATGTTCACACCCTACAGTCCATTAAAGATAACTACTCTGAGACAGCTAAAAAGCTTGCCTCTACTCTCCGTTGTAAGAAAGTATTAGCTCTCCCCCTAACTTTAGTGGGAACATATATAAAAGAGATCTTTACTCAAAAAGTCCATGTTAGGGCTATCTAGGACACTTGATATCCTGTGAACGTTCCCTCTTCCAAGATGATCAAGAAGATTAAGCCGGCTCCTGGTCTCGAGTTCATGCAGGAGTTTGGAACAGCAGGTCCCAACAACACTTGTGCTATTTGAGCCTACTACTCCTTACCTATTCATATTGCTAAGCTCATCCTGTCAGCTCCCGCCGTGGCCTTGGACAATAACGAATATGAAATGCTTATTGGCACACAGTTTATGATAGAGTTTGCCAATATAATCACATGAAATAGGTTTACCTCTCCCTACTTGGTTACAAATTCTCTCTACACTTCACCAATGAAGAACCCCTTAAAAAAATGCTCCAGCTGAGTTGTATACCCTACCTCTGCTTTACCTCTATTATACACTACCTCTTGATGCAACACGAAAAAGTTGCCTGATTTGGTAGACGCTTCAGAGAGAATTACATTTTATGCTTCAGAAAACATTAATCAAGGCTGGTGAACAACGGGTGGTCACACTAACATTACTATATATATCCCCTGAGCCTGTCTGATGCACATAACAAGCATTTATGCAGTAAGCTCTTTAGAACCCCAGGTGCTGCTTGGTATACTAGACCCCACCTATCAACGAACCATTGATATCCTATTGGGGAACCTTACTAATAAATCCATCATTGTCAAAATACATCAAGAGATAGGGAAAGGTCTGCTAATTCTCTCGATGAGATTAACAGTGCCCACTTTATTGGGTCAATGTTGGATATGGATTTACCACTGACCAGATGGTGTGTACTCTGCCTAACGTCCACATCTCAGATGACCTAACCATGGATGAGCTCAAACAAGTTCATTCTCTGGATACGTATAGTGATATTTTCTCTCAGACCAACAAGGATTATGGGCATATAAAGGGGTGGAGCCACTCCATTAATGTTGGTAATGCTCAGCCTATCTAATCTAAGGCATACCGTAAGTCCAAGGTTGAAGAGCAGCAAATGAGGGTTGAACTCAAACAGTTGTCAGATGCTAAGTTATTAATACCGTCCCAAAGCCCTTGGGCGTCTCCTCTCTTAATCAAAAAGAAGTATGGAGCTCATTGGGTAGTGATGGACTACCATAAACTAAATAACCTCACTAAAAAAGACAGCTATCCTATCCCCAGCATAGATGATGCCCTTGCACAACTCTCCAGCTCAAAATTTAATCAGCCATGGACTTGGACTGCGGATATTGTAAAATGGATCTTTCTACTCAATATCTGGAGAAATGTGCTCTCATTTATAGTGAAGGCTTATTCTAGCCTACCCGCCTACCTCAAAGGCTGTGAAATGCACTGGAATTCTTCCAACCATAATAGACTACATTATGTGGGTCCTCAAGATAAGCTGTGTGATTGTCTATCTTGATGACATACCATCTTTTCTGTAACGTTCACAAATAATCTCGCACATTTAAAAGAAGTCTGTTAACGCCTGTGGGTTTTAACATCCAGTTAAACCATCAAAATGCACCTTCTCCCAAAAGAAGTTAGATTTCCTAGATATGCTATCTCCCAAGAAGGGAGCCAGCCTTTACAAGATAAGGTCAAAGCTATCTCTAAAATGCTTGCCCCTACAAACATTCAGGACATTCAGGTATCTCTGGCTATGATGGGATATTACCATCAGTTCATCCCCAAATTCGTCCAGCTTAGTGAGCCTCTTTTATGACTACTTTCTGAGAACACCCCTTTTTATTGGGGTAAAGAACAAGAAGCCGCTTTTGAAACGCTAAAGCAACTGCTGCAACAATGTCCTATCCTACGGCATCTGAAGTATAATAATCCTTTTATCTTGTTTACTGACGCCTAAGACTATGCCATTGGGGCCATCTTGGCCCAACTGGATGAAAATGGTGTAGATCATCCAGATTCATATTTCAGTAAGATGCTATCAAAGGCGGAATGCAAATATAACGTCACAGAGAAGGTGTGCCTTGCTTTTTTGTTAACTTTAAAGCATTACTGTCCTTTCTTGTATGGCACTACTTTCACTGTGGTTACCAAACACAATTCTTTGAAAAGGTTATAGAATAATAAGGATCCTACTGGGCGGTTAGCGCGCTGGGATCTAAAGCTCCAGCATTATATCATGAAAGTTGGACATCGTGCAGGAACCCGCCTCATGAATGTCAATGGGTTAACTTGACTGCCCATCCTACATTTGGTTAATAGTGAGGCGGAGAAGTTATATGACCTCTTAATGACCCCCAATAATTAAGATGATGAGGATGAACCAGTCCAGAAAATGTTAGCTTGGCACTTCACAACACCAAAGTGGAGAACGGGAAGTTTTATAAGCAAGTGTTGACAAAGTGGTTGCCTTATCTACAGACCTCAGAACGTGTACCTGCTGTACTGGAAGCTCTCTTTATCTAGGACATGGGGGATTGAAAAACCTATGAGCTGATTAGGGATTGATACTACTGGAAAGGAGCCATGGAAATTATTGTCAAAGTCTTAGATGCCTTACGCATAAGAAGCAATCTAGTCCCAAGACTAAATACCAATATCAGCTAACTACCCCTCAACAACTGTTCCACACCATCAGTCTAGACGTAGCAGGTCCCCCCACTGGCTACCAGTGAGAATAAACTTATCTTAGTAGGCATTAACCACTTTACTAAGCGGGTTGAAGCCGTGGCTTTTCCTGCCCAAACGGCCAAGGCCACTGCAACATTTCTACCTCAGAACATTTTTACTCGCCATGGTTGTCCTTAAGTACTACTCTGCGATAATGGTAAAAACTTAACTTTCAGAGCATTCAAGATCCTGACTATGTCTATGGGGACTAACAACTCTTCTTGGCCCCATAAAATCCCTCCACCAATGGAGCTGTGGAGAGATTCAATGGAACCTTGATTTCCTTCCTGCATAAAATGGCTTCCTCTGATCCACTTCACTGGGATTAATTCCTACTCAGTGCTCTTATGGAATAAATGATTAGTTATCATAAATCCTGAAAATGTCCCCATTCCATGTTCTGTATGGGCGGTAACCAGGGATAACCGCCCTTTTAGCTAAAGATGTTTTTCCTCTAAAGTTGAAGAACCTTAGAAAGCCATGCGGAGATTGGCTCAAGATATAATTCAGCTCTAATCTGAGGCTATGATGAACTTAACTAAAAATGGTTACAAAAGAGGGACAAGCTGCCAATGAGTTCTGGGATCCCCTACCCTCATTTGAAAGTGTCTAAACTGGTCCTATACTACCATAATCACATCACACCCAGAAGTGACAAGCTTGGATCTATTTGGGAGGGTCCCTCCAAAGTCAATTACAAGAAAGGTAATAAGTATACTATAGGTCTTAGTTACTGGTATCAATATAAACAGTTTT
>JAKSZP010008366.1:0-70402 GCA_022478985.1 Massospora cicadina
GGTGCTTTCTGTTACAGCGGTCCCATACACCATTTGATGGTCCACATCAGGTTTTAAAGTCAACTTTGCTGTCATTTTAGTGGAGACTATGCTGACTGAAGCTCCTGTATCTAATATAGCGCAAACTCTATTTTTTGCCACAAAATATCACAGTATGTACACTTGGAATTAAAAGAATATTGACTGTTTAATATTTGGACATTTACAGGATCTCTTTTTCAAGAAAACTCATTATCATCTCACCGACTTTGGGGGTATTCTTTAACAATGGCGTCTACCATAAGGGCAACGTTTACTCCTTTAAGGTTTGGTGCATCTGTGGCAGAATCCAGCTTGTCCAAGGAAGTTTTACTAAGCATTTGGCAGGTGTACAGTTCAGTTGCTCCAAAGATCCTTCATTCACTGCAGCCTTGGCTTGAGCTTGTGTCACTACATTCACTCCTCCAACTGGCTGCTGGCATAAAATCCCGTCATTTTACTGAGGGACTTCCTTGAGATATACTACTATTGATTCAGGGACATGTGGGGTTGGAATCGCGGAAGTAGAGAGTCCTATCTTTACTCTGCTCCATCTTTTCCATGGTATTACTGATCTTGGTGCACGTAGTGCACACTATGGTTAGGGTAGCTTTGTGCCAAGTGGACAGGGCGACCTCATTCATAACAGCTAACCCCATAAGAGCCACATCCTCGATTTTCATAAGAGGGTTCAGGTCAGAAAGTTTGGGGACATTTGGCATAACCATTGCCAGGTTAGTTAGACGATTCCTGGCGTTCAGTATATTTAGGTCCTGGTCAGTAGTTAGGTAGCGGACAATTTTCATAAATGGCCCTGAGGCGGTAGTCAAACTGTTGAGAATAATTCAGCCATGGATGAGGCACAGAATTATATTAAGGCCAGGGTTTGCTAGGCAGAATGTAAGCTGGACGAGCGTATTCTCCTGAATAAGAGGGTACAGCGGAGGCGGTAGTTTTCCATTTCTATATTTGATGGCAGAAAATTAGAGGATATGTGGAGCAAAAACTGTATATTTTTTACAGGGGAACATTGTCATCCATAATTGGCAAAATGACATTGTGAAGCTCCCAGTATGGCTTCACCGCAGAAGTCATTGTGATGCACACGTTGGCTTCCACTAAGTATCCTGCCCCAATCAGCATGTGAGCTTCCATCATAAATCAGTCAGCAGACTCCATGTTGGTCTTGTTACAGCGGAATCCAATCATCAAGAATTCCACCTTTCGCTGCAACATCTTTGAGGTACCTCTGAACAGTTAAAGCATAGTATCTTTTACATAATGGTAGTCAACAGAGCTGTTTGGGAGATGGCAGGTGACTTGATCAGCACTCCCAACATCTAAGGCAGATATCAACAATTTTGCTTTCCATCATTTGGATGCACCTTCCGCTGCAAATTCAAACTGCTTGAAGAAGCAGGGATATTCCCATTTTGATCAAACAGAGGCAGCTTCTCAATATTGATCTCCTCGTCCCATTCACAACTTTTTGGGGCATACTTAGGAGTGGGTCAAGATCCAAAAGCAGTTTCTTGATGAGAAGATGGTCCAGAAGAAGTTGGGATGTCTGCTGCTTCGGAGGTAGCATGGCCTTCTGCCGTGGGTAGCACCATCATCACTTGGGGTAATTGGCTCTCTGACTCATACTCTTATCCAGAGCTATCATCCTGGGTGTAGTAGCTCTGATCAGCGTTATATTCCTCCTTGTATTGTGCTACCCCTTGTCATCCTTTCTCTTCTCAATGAGAGGGTTGGGAGGTACTGGTCAATTTCCGCTCTTTGTATTGCAGTTGTTTGGTGGTGTCATTCAAATAAATGGCGGGTTCCTTGTTTTGTTGTCCCAGAATTTGCATTTGACAAAATATGATATTGAGCTGGTAGATAATGGCATTCCATTCTTAAAGTTCATTTTTTTCTTAAGCACTGTGTCTAAGGTGAGTTTGAGTTCCTTATAATAGGCTGGTGCAGCACTTTGTGAAGTTTTTCAGCAATGCAGGCTTTATGAGACATAGCCAGCAACTAGAGATTTTGAGTTTTTAGTGGTTAATCATTGAGTCCCCTTGTTGGCATTCTCCTTTATTGGGGGAAGCCTCGACTAGGGGTTGCAAACTACCTATGAGTGGATGCCAGATTGGGCCCCCATTAACTTGGGTTAAGTCCACTCTGAAGTATTGGGGATTGACCCTAATAATAAATTTTAATTAACTAAGTAGATATCAGCAACTAATACTGATAATATTAAAAATCAATCGGGATGTGGGAATTTTTATCCTCTTGGTACAAAAATACAATTTATGCCACAACGTGATTCAAACCAGAATTGTGAGGGGCAATAGCAGGACACTCATCTCACTATGCCAGACCCCCTTGTATTATTTAATAAGTATTTATATATCTCGTGTTGTTGGCAAATGATGCTGATTATTTGCCTATCCTGATCTCTCCTATCTTTAAATAATTACCCTGATATTTGATTAACCTTGATATAAGATATTTCCTTAGTACTATAAATAGTACTAAATGTTTTATAATAAAGTAACTTTCCTTGCAGTATTATCTACTCTTTGAAGTTCATTTGGCATATTTACATTTGGATTTCAGTGCAAAACCCAAGAATTGTTATATTAAGCCCACAGAAACCTCTGAACCATCGCCAACTGGTTAAGTTCCAATACCAAAAAAATTAATAGGACCTCTGAATCTCTAATAAAGGTTAATTCCTCTTCAATTATTTGTATATTGAGACCAGTGTGAAATCCACATCTGCCCACACTCTTAAGTGAGCTTTGAAGGGCCTTGTCAGGGCAAATCCTGACATGAAAGATATCCCTGATATATCAGTTCTTATTAGTAGAATATATGATATATTCAATCAGCTTAAACAATCGAAGATGATAGCAAAATTACATAGCAGAACGAATAATGAGTCAGATGAGTCGATTCAAGCCTATCAAATCTGAATTAAACATTGGAACACCTGGGGCCAGGTCTTAGTAGTCCTAACTAGGCAGTTGACTACTAGTTTAATCTTTGTTTATCTAAGACAGAAAGATCCTAGAGAATCTAAAGCTAGATAAGAATCAAGTAAGCCCTAAAGCTAGTTCAATTAGTCTGAAAAGTGTATATAAGCTGAATATTTATAAAATCATTCTTTGCAGTCAATAAAGTTAAGATGCTTCTAAATACTTATTTAATTTACCTGCTTTTGATCCTTAGTAAAGTACAAGGATCTTTATTATCAAGCTTATATCAATTTAAAAACCCTAAAAATCCAACTATTTCCACTAACCCAATTTCACAATTACCCACTGTCACTGGTATCTTGGCCTTAACAGGGGTTGGACTAGCTGAAGCTCTACAACCTATACTAGGGCCCAACAGACCTTTATTCACAGCTGTTATATTTTTTATCTGCATCCTACCCTTGTTATACTGGACTCTTATCTCAGGCATGGCAAGTTCATGAGTTGCTATGCCAGACTGGGTTAAAGATAATCCAGTCCCTGACAGGCCTGACTCAATTTATTATCAGATTCTGTGCAAATTCTGACACCCCTGTAGTGATCACCACTGTTATAATTTTGGGTATTATTGTTGGGATCCGATGTAAGGGTCACAGGTTAAACCCACTGAGTAATAGACAATGTGAGGATCGTCAGTCTTATAAACAGACTGAAAATATAAGAAAATATAAGCAATTGCCCTGACAATACTTTTATTTCTTTTATATAACTACAGTGACTCTTTGCTGTTCCACTCACTCTACTACTAACTAACTACTCTTTCAATCGCCCATCTTGCTTATATACCAGTGACTTTGGATGATACCATTCTCATAGCTTAGGCTATTCTATTCCGCTGATTCTCCTCGTTTTTAGCTTGTTATTTTCAACTCTCTGTTGCCCTAATTTGAAGCGATCTAAATTGTATTCATCAAATGTCAATATCACCTTATACCCTTATTTGGAGGCGATCCAATAACAACCTGTTATAACATTATATTGTTTTATCTCAAGGCTCTCAAATACTCATAAATATCATCATAGTCGTCAGATCCTCACCATTCCATTGTACCTCTTCAGAGCTGATTATCTAGTCATGTTGGAATCTTGACAATTGGTGTCTGTGGAATTTATTGTTGAGCTACCCCAGCTCCAAGAGGTTCACAGCAGTAATGGTAAGCATAGACTGCTTCACTGAATTCTTCCTGTTTATCACATGATCTTCTGCCATTACTTCTAAAGAAACTTTCTGCCTATTTGTGCTACATGTGCTTTAATATTATACTCCTACAGGAAATTATCAGCAACTATGGGACCCAATTTATGGTACAGTTTTGGAATGAGCTCTTGAAAACTTTGAATATCATGCCCTGTCACTCCACTGTGTACCATCCACAGTTTGCTGGTTAAACTGACCGAGTCTTTCAGATCTTGTTGCAGTACCTGCAGTGCTATGCTACAGCTATTCAGGATACCTGGGCGGATGAGCTTCCTCTAGCCCAGTTTTTTATGATAATGAAACACATGCATCCACAGGCCTCTCACCATATGAGACGACCTTATGATATGATCCATCAATTTTGGTTGGCCTATGCCTTCTCCCAGAGGTACCAGATGTAGCCAATCACACTCAGCACATTTGTGCCACACAGATCTTGTTTTGAGAGCAGTTTCCCAAGGCCATTAGTAAATTGAACAATTTGAGGATTGGAAGCAGCTCATGGCGCACAAAATAAAGGTAGGTTTACATGTCATGCTTGACACGCACCACTTGTTCATGCAAGAGCCCTTGCGCAAATTTGCAAGTAGATGTTCATGTCTCCATTTTGTGTAAGAAGTCTTTGGAAATTGCGCTTTTCGTTTTAAATTGCCACCCCACTGGAAGCAACATCCTGTCTTCTATGTCTCTCAGCTGTCCCATATAAGGGGTGATCACATTAGACCCAGAGCCCATTGTGATCAAGGGTGCAGTGGAAGATGAAGTTGAAGAAATTTCTAATTTCCAATGATCATGCCGTTCAGTCCAATATTTAGCCGCGTGGAAAGGATGTCCAGCCTATGAAAATAGCTGAGCTAGCGCTCAGGGCTGCGCCAACTGCTCAGAGCTTGTTGAGGTTTTCCACACTACCCACCCAGATGCTCCTCACCCTCCCCCAAAAATTGTTGCGCTAATGGCAATCAAGTTGACCAAGGCCCATAAGAATATGGCCCTTACTCAATTTTTCCAGTGGTGGCGCTCCCCCTTTTGGAAAAGGGAAGTATAATGTAAATCCATGGGAGCGCCCCCGCTGCTTGAACTGGGTGGCATTCTCTTTTCTCATCCAAAAAGGGTCTGAGAAGGACAGCTGCCCCTCTCATCACCCAGAATGACCTCACCCATGTGGTGGATGATTGGTGGATAAAAGCTTACCCTTTGAAGACCCTGTCAACTATCCCAGTACTAATTTTGGACAATTTGATACTGATAATCAAGGGAATTTGTGTCAAATCATTGAATAATTAGCAATCATATAAGGCAAAAGGGTCAAATGTGTCTGACAGAAACAAGCCTTTGGGATCAAGGCCTGACAGCCCCAAACCATTGGCAACAAATCTCAACGGTCGTGTACTTTTAGCAAACAAAGCGTCTAGCGTCAAATCTTCAGCAAAACTTGACAATGACATCAGGTCATTAGAAAAAGATCCACTAGTTTGTAACCTCCACAAAAGTATCAAAAGCTTTGTTGTTCAATCTCCCTTGCCAAACGGATGCCAGAGTGACTGGGTGCAAATGGATTGGGAGCCCTGAACTTGTTCACGACCTTTTGGGACTGTCTCTATGTGGGGTGGCCTTGGGAGGTTCCCGTTGCCCATCAGTCAAGATGCCATCGCTCAAATCGTTAGGACTACAATAAATCTGCAACTTGGGCGTCCATGAACTAATCAATAATGACTTGGCTTACTGCCAATATTTTCATAATCAGTTCCAGATGAGTTAGTTTTCCCCCTCACACTCAAAGTTTGTGGGCTAGGTCAAATCTCAAGAGCCCAATCCTACACTCTTTAATCTATTCCCTAATTGATCTACTATTTAAGCAGTCATAACACACTAAAAAATTGATGGTCGATTATTTTAATTTTAAATTCAATAAAAACTTCCCACACTCGATTATATATGTTTGAGTTCAAATTTCACATGCCAAACCCCCATGGCATCTTCAATGTGGCCCTGCGGGCCTCATATTGACTGGGACAACCCAGTAATGTTATTAACTTTGGTACCCACTGTAGTCACTTGGGTCTATCATTTCAAGGACTTTATAAAATTTTCTCCAATATCGCAACTCCCTACGCCTAAGCCCACTGGCCCTGAGGCTGCAACAGCATGGTTCCTTGCCAGGTTGTTTTTTACATTTGTAGCACCTTTATACTCTGTTATTATTTATTTTCCAGCACATTTGAACGTCATTTGAGCAGCAATGCCCCTGGCATTCTGGCTCGCCTCTTGGGTGCTTTTACATCCTGATTGGCAGGCCAGTATAAACTTTATCTGACACTTTCCTGACAATCCTCAGTAGTATTGCGCTGTACTTCCTCGGTAGCAGGCAGAACAGAAGATCAGTGATGAGTTTATGCCGCTTTATTTTAATAAAATATGCCAAAGAGTTTGTAAATAAAAACTTGATTTTTTAACATGATAAGGATAGATAGAACTAGATGTTATATCAGAATCCATTTTCTCTCACTATCTGGGGGCTAAATTCTTACCATATACCCATTAGGAAGTTGTAATTCAATATCTGTTCACACTAGGGTTTGATGGCCAGGTGCAATAGTGAGGCTCAGACTAGTCCATAGTGGAATGCCCTCAGATGTTAAATTGGGTTAGTAACTTAACGGTGTGATTACAACTTTCTGATACCTGATGGGTTGCATACCATCTTTGTATACTAGTTTGTCAAATAGAGGAAAGCGAGCCTGATACTGGATATCTTTCCTATAATTATAAAGTGAACTTAATGTCCCAGCATCCAATGTATTGTCTTCAAAGCCAGCTTTAAGACCAAATTCCTCATAGTGAGGTCCCAATCAGAATCTCGTAATTGTCATGAGGTAACACAATGGTGGGGGGAAGATCCACTATGGTTCCAAACTGCAGTGACAATGAGCTATAAGCTCCTTGGGTGTGGTAGCGGTGTGCCCCAAAGTTCTGGTTCCTTGCAATGATCAACATCAGGTGCAACCCCAAGTTTCATCATCATTTTAGTGGAAACTATATAGAGTTGCGCACCTCTGTTGGCAATCAACAAATTTATAATATTGTTCACACTAGTTTAAACTTAGGTACACTTAGAGAAATAGTTAACCAGGGCAGTTAACATATGGATATCAAAATTATTAGCTTGGCTTCGATGTAAGTGATTCATTATTTATAATAAAGCTGCAGTGCTAATGCAAACCCATTATTATTAAACAATGCCTACACTATGCATAGCGATGCATCTTAACTCTTTATAACCATGCCAGCAGGGCGGCGTTCATTACCACCTTGTTTTAAAATGGTTCTGTAATTCATTGATAGAAATAGAATATTCACTTTCTAATCTGCAGTTGGATTTAAGGGTATTTAATGATGCTTGCTGGTGCTTTGAAACCATAAAATTAAACAATGTTTTTCAGTAGATGCTACGCTCTCTACTGCTAAGATAATAAATTTTCTGGGGGATTTTACCATCTAAATATTATTTAAATGTGGCATTGTTAATAATAAAAAATTGGTTTTTTATAACCTTTTATTTGTGATGTCAAGAGTGGCAAGAAGTAAAACCTCTTCTCATCATTTTTGCTGAGCATCAACTTGCTCAATACATTGAGGCGATGGACACCGCTGGCATCATTAACGAAGAAAACCCCCTTCTATACCTCCTTATGCCCCATGTCACTGATGCTCCCACCCCAATGCTGTCCGCCTTGGTCTGCCAGCTAAAACGGGCGCTGGATAAAAGTTTCCTCAAAGCTTCCTTGCCTTCTGATATGGCTTCCTAGGCTGATAACCTAGGGGCTATATTAGGAATTTTTTAATTTATGATAATCCCTTTGTTTGGTCCATTTGCAAATAAAGATGCGTGGCAGCTCCCCCTTTTGGGTTGGGCACCACTAGTATTAAAAAAAAGTAAACCATCTTAATATCAGACTGCTTATTATTTAAATTGTATTGAGTCTTGAATTGAGTCAGATGAAAAATTCACTATAAGATAGGTGCATCCAATTTAGGTAATATGGGCTGTTGACCTATCAGATCTTCTCAAGAATCGCCTCACTTCAATGTGAGGGCTGATGGTGAGTTGACAGCCATGAAAATGAACCCACGAGGAAAAAAAGTTAATACATTTAGACCAATAATAATGTGGGAAAATTTTCTCACCTGATGTAGCCCCCTCCAAGGCTATAAAAGAGGGTGGTTGTAAGGTAGGTGTTTTGACTTAGTCAGTGAGGAGATTAAGAGGACCCTCAGAACAACTCCTTCAATTTTCCGCATGTTTGGCGTTATCCTTCTACTAGCCATAGGGAAATTTGTCCTAGGATTTGGGGTAATAGTGTTACCCAAATTGCGGGGCTCCACTGAGAATTGACCAGGGTTTTTTGGCTGATGTTACTTACTTTAAATCACAAATCACTCAATGTACAATATCATACTTGTAATTGTCCAACACCACCTCCTTCAAGAGTGTTAGGGGGAGAATAAAGCTGCAAGAACCGTCCATGCACCCAATTGACAGTAACTCCTGTAGCAAGAGATTTGATGGAGTACTCCTCACTTCGCTTGTAAGTAAATACAAAAGGGCCTTCCCAAATAGACCCAATCTTCTCCCTTTGAGGAATGATACAATTATGATAATAAAGCACCAAGTCGGATACTTGGAAGGAAGGTAGAGGGGGCCAGAGCTCATAAGCGGCTTGACCCTCTTTTGTAACAGTTTTGGCCAAGTTAGACATAGCCTCTGATTGTAATTGAATGATGTGCTGGGCCAAATTCTACATGGTTTGCTCAGGGCCAGTCTGATCAGAGAAAACTTTTTTGCAAGTTCTGCTGTCACTCCAATTGTCCATCCATACAATACATGGAAAAAATACATTTTGAAAATTTTATGGTAAATGATATGGTAAGCCATGCTGGCACTTGGTAAGTACAGATCCCAGTAAAGGGGGTCTGAAGTGGCCATTTTGCATAATATAGAAACAAGGGTCCCATTTTCTCTCTCCACAGTACCATTGGTTGAGGGGTTATAGGGGGCCAAAAAGAGCCGTTGCATGCCCATGGAGGTAGCGAGGATCTTCACCACTCTGGAGTTGAAGGTTTCCCATTACCACATATAAGAATCTGGGGCAACCATGTCAAGCAAAGATATACTGATGGAGAAAAGTGGCAGTTGCTTTGGTCATTTGAGCAGAGAGAGCCACAGCTTTAACCCACCTGTAGAAATGATCTATTCCAACCAAGCTATATTGTTCCCCCCAGTAGTCTGGGGTAGAGGTCCAACTACGTCTAAACATATGGTGTGAGAAGGTTGTTGAGGCGTAGTGGGTTGGTATTGATACTGGGTTTTGAAATGGATCGCTTTGTCAGGTCAGACAAGCGTCCAGGACCTCAATTATGGTCTCCATGATGCCCTTCCAGTAATAGTGTTAGATTTTTTTACAGGTGATATTACTCACAAATTAATAGAATTAGTATTTTAATTATTTGAGGATGATTGCCAATTAGTTTGCTAATTTCAATTCTTTATTTAATGATAATACCCCAATTTATGCTCCCCATTTTGGTTGGGTTGAGCTGTCTTGATCCTCAGGATCAAGAAAGTATTGGGAATAATCCCCAATATGAAATTGGTGGGTTTTGAAACTGGTGACTGAGGCTGAGGATGTTGAGATAATTAATAACATAAAGACGACGAATTGCTTGAATTTGATGTCAAAAATATATTGGGAAATGATCATGATAGAGTTTTCAGTCAATTTTGACACCAGCGACTTATGCTGAGGATGTCAAACTGATTAATACTAATCATTTAAGTTTGGAAGGCTCTTATCCTGGTGACAACTCCATGTGAAAATGATTGTGGTATTTCTGGCAGAAAGTCAAATCTAATTCAGAGTACCATCGACTTATGCCAAGGATGCAAACTATTTAATATGAATTAAAGTTAAATTGCGTTTTGACTTTGTGAGAGTATTAGGAACGATCCCCAACAGTATTTTGGTTCAATTTGGCACTGGCAGCTTATGCTGAGGATGTCACTATATTTAATTAATTTAGATTATGATGAATCAAGTATCAACATAATCATGGACATTTGAGGATGATGAGTATTTCCAGAGAGAGTACTGACGAATACTAAGCAGGGAGAATCACCAGTGAGTGCTGATTATGCTGGCAATAAATGCCAATGATGTGGACAGGCAAGAAATGCCTATAAATAGTTTATCTCCCTCTCAATAAAAATATCTTCTAATCTTCAAATCTTCAGATCTTAAAATCTAATATTTTTACCCATCTTTATTAAGTTTTTAGTTAACAGTAGTTAGCTTAGCTTATAGAGGTGGGACTCATGATCCTCACTTGTTAGGTTCTAGTTTAAAACACCTGGAGTGGTTGGCGCAACCAAATCCCAACCTTGAACTATATGGAAACCCCACGGGAACTTGGGCAACTAGCAGCAACAATGAAGGACTGGAAGGATTTAAGGGGAGTAAACCTGAGGGAGTCAATAGAGGCCTCTGAACCACAATAGTTGGACATGTCCCAGGAGAGGACATCTGAGCTATAATGAATGGTCATGCCTCAGAAGGAGAAGTTGTTGGTCTGCTGGGTTGGTGGGTTGCTCTGTGAATTTGTAGGGAAAGGTTGCCAATGATTGTGAAAAAGCAAGGGCCAGCAGTCTTTATATGTTTGGCCTGGAATTCTTATGGAGTCACCTAGTATTAAGATGAAAAGTTCTCAACAAATAGCGCTCTTTAACCCATTCATATATCTTTTGTACCCTACTATGCCCTAAAATAGAATGGGACTCCAAAATGACAGGTACTCGCTCTGATGGCCAGAGATAGGGCAACCAATCTACACCTATTTTCTTGTACAACTTCCCATCTTCCACTATAGTGTTGCGGCAGTGCTGAGATAGCATCTTTAGCACAGGTTCATCCTCATACCCCCATACATCAGGGTTCATCAGGATATCATGTAGCCTTTCAGCTTCATTATTACCTAAATGGAGGGAGGCAGCCTCATCAACCCATCAGCATTCATATGGTTAGTTCCCACCTAATGCTCAAATTTCATTTCATAATGCTGGAGCTTCAAATCCCAGCAAGTCAAACGTCCCGTGGGTTTCTTCATATTCTGCAACCACTTTAAAGGAAGTCCCATATAAAAAGGGGTGGTAGTGATTCACAGTGAGCAGGACAGCAAGGCACTCCTTCTCAGTAATGCCAAAGTTATTTCAGCATTTGAGAGCTTCTTTATGTAGTAAGAAACATGATAATCGAGCCCATGCTTGTCCAGCTGAGCCAAGTTAGCTCAAGCGGCGTAATCAGAGGCATCTGTGAACAGCTAAAGGGCTTGCCATAGTCAGGGTGATGGAGGATCAGCTGTTAATGCAACAACTTTTTCAGGGTCTCAAACGCGGCTTTTTGTTCCACGTCCCAATGAAATTGAGTGTTCTTAGCCAAGAAGCAGACGAGGGGCTCACTGAGCTGGGCGAAAATTGGGTATGAATTGATGGTAAAACCAATTATGCCTAAGAACACCTGGAAGTCATGGAGGGTTTTGGGTGTCGGCATCTTGGATATAACTGAGATCTTATTTTGTAAAGGTTGAATCCCATCTTGAGAGATGGCGTGTCCAAGGAAATCCAGCTTTTTTTGGAAGAACGTACATTTTGATGGCTTTATTTAATGTTAGAAGCCCGCATGCATTGGAAAACTTCTTTCAAGTGGGTAAGATGCTCATTAAAGGTCTTGAAAAAACACCTTGATATCATCAAGATAGACTATGACGCAGCTTAATTTAAGGTCCTGAAAGATATGATCCATTGCTTGCTGGAAAGTGGCGGACGCGTTGTACAACCCTTGTGATAAAATGGGTAGGTTGGAAGAGACCTCACTGCAAATAAGAGCGCGTTTCTCTTGATCTTGGGGAGAAAGGTCCATTTGCTAATAACCGCTATCCAAATCCATGGCGGAAAAGTAGTTAGAGCTGTAGAGTTGGGCTAAGGCGTAGTCAATGCGTGGGATAGGATAGCTATCCTTCCTTGTGAGGTTGTTTAATTTGCGGTAGTCCATAACTACCCAATGGACTCCTTTTTTTTCTTCTTTATCAATAGAAGAGGGAACGACCAAGGTCTTTGAGAAGGCATCAGCAGCCCCACATCCAGCAACTGTTTCAGCTCTATCCTCATTTGGAGTCCTCAACCTTAGACTTCTGATAAGGCTTAGATTCAATAGGCCAAGCATCACCAACATCAATGGTATGAGTCCAACACTTCATATGTCTATAATCAGTATCAAATTGGGAGAAAATGTCGCTATAAGACTCCAGTAAAGAACGAACTTTATCAAGCTTGGCGGAAGTTAGATCCTCAGAAATTTGAACTTGGGGAAAAGTGCATATCAATTGATATGTAAGTAGTCCCAGATCTAACATAGACCCAATATAATGGGCTTGTAGGATGACCTCAATTATGATCAGCAGGGCTTTTATAATCTCATGATGATTCTTTACAACCATCTCTTGTTAGTAAGATTACCCAACAAAAGATTGATGGGTCACTGGTAGGCAGGATCTAGGATACCTGGCAGCACCTGTGATTCCAAAGGTCTTATCCTATCAATGCTTGTCAAGAGCAGTAGGCAGTTGCGGGCGATTTTCATAGTAATTTGGTGACTATCACCTTTTGTTCACCTGCTTTTACTACTACCTCCTCTGAGACATACAATGAAAGGCCCTCTGAAGCATCCACGGAGTTATGCAGCTTTTTTGTGTTTCTTCCTGACATGGTATAAGTAAGTGTGAGGGCGGAAGAGGGATACTCAAATATGCAGGTTTATTCTTTCTTCTTAGTCTCATAGTTGATAATGACTAGGGGAACTTTGTAATTTGAAGGGGAGAGAGTTATCTGTTTCATGTTGATAATTTCGTCATACTCAATCATGAATTGAGTGCTAATGAGAAAGTCTATGCATTTTTTTCCAATTCCACAGCGGGGTAGACTGGAGGAACTCCCATTACATATGGGTAGAGAAGAGTAGGCTCCAATAGCGCGCATGTTGTTGGGCCACACAGTTCCTAACTCATGGGAATAGTCTAGGTCTGGCGCCAACTTAATTTTATGGATGAGCTTTGAAGAGAATACACTTACTGGAGCACCCATATCAAGGATGGCTAGAACTTGCACCTTATTGATGACAACCTCTACCTTGATTATTGTGCTACCAAAAGTAAAGAAGAGGCAAGAACCTCCTTCAACTGGAGAGAGGAGGCAAGGCGTTGAGCCATTTCAGGGTGTCGCAATTCTGATATGACTGGACAATAAGCTGGGAATCGATTAAGTGAATTGGATATAATCTGTCAAACATGACATTGAGTTTGATCATTCATGTGCCTCAAGATGAGGTGATATTGGGATATAATGAGCTATTATTGGATTGCCTCCAAAATAAGTCAGTAAGGTGATGTCAACATTTGACAAACATGAAATAAATCGCCTACAATTAGGTCAATAGAGAGCTAAAAGAATAACAAGCTGATATTGAGGAGAATTAGCGGAATAGAATAGCCCAAGCTATGAAAGTGGTATCATCTGAAGCCACTGTATATAAGCAAGATGAGCGATTAAGGTTAGGTTGTTTATAAGATAGATAAGCGGACTAGGAAGGATATGCTAGATTATTTACAATAAAAGAAATGTTTTCAGGGATATTACTCCCTTTTGTTATATTTTTTTATTTTAAGTGTGCTCTGAGGGGCTGACGATCTTCTTATCTTTGTTCCAATTGCTCAGTGGGTTGACCCTGTGCAAAAAACTCTTACGGCGTATCTTAAACAATTCTGCCAATTTTACAACAGTGGTGCTCACTAAGGGGGCCCATGGATCAATTATAACATGATAAAAACTCAGTTTCTGACTATGATGCATCCTGGTTATCTTAATAAAAATTCTACACAACATGATGGGCCAGTTGCCTATGTGGAGCTAAAACTTGCATTGGACGCTGCTCTTAAAAAGCAAGATGAGCTGCTCCAGGAGGTTTGTAGTGATAAACTGCCTCCATTTGATCGTGAAGGGAATATTCATGGGATCTTTAAGCGATTTTAAATTGTGACAGAAGGAGTCTTGGAGCAATGAAGAGCAAAACTGTTGATTTCTACTTTGGATGTTGGAAGTGCTGATCAAGTCGTCTGTTACCTTTCAGGCAGTTTCATTACATACCAAGAAGTCAAAAAGATGGTGCTGTGGCTGTTTGGCGGAACTGCAAAGATGTCACAGCGGAAGGCTGAGTTTTTGACCATTGGGTTTCAGCGGAATGAGATCCTCACTGAATTTGCTGAGCGATTTATGGTGGAGGCTCACATGATAATTGGGGCCAGAATTCTATCCAAATCTGATGTGTGTATTGCGATGACTTCTGCTGTGAAGCCATACCGTGAGCTATATAATGTTATGACCCCAATGTTGGATGAGATGTACCTTTGCTTAAAATTGTTCAGTTTTTGCGCCATATATCAGCCAACTTCCCTCCACCTATTACAGAACAGAATCCTTCCGCTACCACCAATGAATCATCTTACTTGGGAAACTTTTTCTGTCCAGTTCAGATTCCACTAAGTTACCCGCTGCAGTTAAACGTCCTCCCCATACCTGATTATTGTCACTGGCCCAACTATCGCCCTAACCCTGTTTCCACCTATCACTTCCAGCCCAACTCTCAACGTGGCTTGTTTCACTTTATCAGGGATATGGGCCCTATGGGGTCAGCTGTTTCAAATGCAGTTGACAGGGGCACATAGCACAATGGTGCCCCAATCAACAGGTCTCTTGAATATTCAGAACAGTACTGCCAGGGAAAAGTCAGAGCGGAGTAGAGATGGGGCACTCTACCTCAACTATATCAAACCCAAACGTCCCACATGAACCCATATTAGACTATTCAGCAGAAGCTCCCTTGCACAATGAGTCAGTATTATATCAGCAGCCAGTTGGGGGTAAATATTTTGACATGAGTGCAGTCTGCGGCTATGGCGGAAGAGGGGTCTCAGATGCAGGTATGCCATATTCTTGTCAGATGTTCAACCAAGTTTCCCCTGAAAAGTTAGACCCCTCCTCTGATGCACCTTTCTTGCAAGCAGTAAGCGTTGCTCTTTCAGTCAACACTATTATCAAACAATACCCCAGAATTGGTGAGGGAATTTCATGTTTCCTTGAAAACAGGGACTCATTAAATGTCCAAGTTATAAACATTCGATATGTGTCTTACTCCAAATGTACTTACTGCGACCTGGTTGTAGCTAAAACCTGAGTCCATGCCATCATAGATACCGGTGCCCCATCAATATAGTCTCCACAAAGTTGGTGGCCAAGTTGTCATTAAAACTGGACGTGGACCACCGGGTTTAATGGAACTTCTGGAGTGGATAACACGATCTCTGAAGGAGCATACAGTGCACTTCTGTTGTAATTTGGTTCTATTGTCATGGTAGCCTCAGCTATAGTGTTACCAAATATCAATTATGATCTGCTAATTGGAACCGCCTTCTTGCGACACTATGGGGCTGTAATTGATATGACGGATAAGAATCTTTGATATATTGGGTCAGCGAATCCCAATTCACTTCACCTCTAGCGGAGTGCCAAATAATCCAGTGCATATGAGGAATATCAATCTAGCTTATAGCGACGGAATAATCCCTGTGCGCTACTATCATTTAAAGAACAAACCTGGGCCCTTCCTCAACAGATTATGAATATCAAGGGCTGCCACTCAGAGCTTGTGGACCTAAGTCTATACCATCCTGGCATCAAGTTATAGTAAACACTGACTTGGTGATAGAAGTTCCAGATGGATTCTATGTGTCAGGGACTGATACTACTTTAACCCAGTTTGTCATAGCAAGCCGTGAACCTGCTAACCCTGAGCTAAAGGTCCAGTATAACAAAGGGGAAATGTGTACCATGTAGAGAATGGCAAGGGCAATTAGGCAGTTTAACCCTAAAGAAGGAAGGATTGCTTCAACCACTCCCATTCCTGTTAAAGCTAGTACACCAGCTATATTTGGACGTGGAAGTAATGGAAGAGGGATTTGTTCTGGTATAGGTGTTTCTGCACCCATGGTTATAGGTTTTATGGAATAATTGGTTAGACTGTATAGCTTGTTAACTATACGGTATATGGAAATGTTATAATGAAAATATGTATTTAAAAAGTTTAGCATATGATAATATTTTATTGAACGCAAAGACTAACCATCTGAATAGTCTAGTTTTATATCCCATCCAACTTCCTGGACTTTCCTAAGCTTAATTGATTATTTGATTGGAGCACTATAATTCTTTTGAGCTTATGGGATTGCGCCTTGCATGTGATTTTGAAAACAGTAGGAATTGTCTCAGTCTCATTGTAAATTCGTTTTGGTGCGATTAATTGACTCAATATCATTGCAATTAGGGTAATTTAAGCGATTAACTGAATGAAACTCATTGCAATCATTATTTGATATGCAAATAATTGATCTAACTTCAGCACAAATCTTCTTGATATGAAGAATTGTATCTGAAATCTCAGGAATTCCTCTAAAGTCAGACTTTACCCTGACACTATGGGGAGGTTATTGGGCTATATCTGCAATACCAATTTGAGATTCATGTGGCCTTAGGCATTCTATTACCAGGGCAGGGGGAGCTCTAAGTTTTACTCGCAAATATACAAATGGTTGCCCTGAAAATCCGCCGCCACCAAATAGTGGAATATTTGCACTTAATTACCGTTGAGGAGGTTCTTTTGGTTCATGAGTTTGGGTCACTGGAGGAATTTGGTCTTCCTTTTGAACCACAGCTCAGTGTAATGGCAGTTGTATCTCACAATGAATTAATGGGGCTATCAGAACCACAGAAGGATCTGGCAATCACTTTATTTCAAAAATATAAAGAGATTTTTGCTGTCAACAACCATTATATAGGATGCGCGCGGGGGGTAGTTCATAGGCTGGGCACTGGAGATCATCCTCCTATCCAGTCAAGGCCAATCTGCCAATCAAGGATGGCGGAAGAAGTAGTAACTGAGGAGATGGACAAGCTATTAGAGCAAGTGATGGTTAAACCATCGAAGAGTCCATGGTCTTCTCCCATTCTTATTGTAAAAAAAGGATGTAACTAACTGTGTATTAATTGACTACCAAAAGCTCAACAGCATCACCAAAAAGACTCATATCCCTTACTGCAGATTGATGATGCTTTGGATTGGGTAGGGGGAGCTCGTTCTTTTTCAGCAATGGACCTGATCTCAGGATACTGGCAAATCAAGTTGCCAGCAGTGGAACAGGAGAAATGCGCCATAATCACATCTGAAGGTCTTTTTCAATCAACCTGGATGCTGCAAGGGCTGTGTAACGCCCCAGCTACATTTCAAAGGGCGATGGACACTATTCTTGGGGACCTTAAGCTTTCATGCATCCTTTTATACCTTAATGACATTGATGTTTTCTCCCAAACCTTCTCTGAACACCTTAACCACTTAGAAGCAGTATACCGCTGGCTCGCTGAGGCCAACATCAAGATCAAACCTCGGAAATGCCATTTCTTTAAGGACCAGCTGGAGTACCTATGATTCATGATGCGCCATGGGGCTGAGACCTCAACCAGCTAAGGTGGAATCTATTTGAAAAACGACTCCACCCAACAGCAAGCAGGATATACAGGTATTCTTGGGAATGGTTGGCTATTACTGGCGCTTCATCCCTAATGATAGCTGTATTGGGGGCCCGCTATTTGAATTATTAAGAAAGGACACCATTTTTGAATGGGTGAAACATCAGCAACGCGCTTTTGATACGCTTTGAATGATGCTGATCAATGCGCCGGTGTTACGCTATCCCAATTTTCGAAAAAGAGTTTATTGTTCAGATAAATGCATCCCTTTCCGCTGTGGGTGCAGTCCTATCCCAAAAAGATGAGGAAGGAGAAGAGCACCATGTAGCATATTGCAGTCATAGCTTGAACAGACATGAGCGCAATTATACCATGACTGAGTGGGAGTGCTTAGTGATGATCTACGCCTATAAGCAATTTCAGGTGTATTTGCATAAGGTGAAATATAAAGTTGTAACGGATCATACCTCGCTACACTGGTTACAAATTCTGAAAGAACTGGAAGGGCGTCTGGTCTGATGGGCTCTTAAATTGCAGGCATACAATTTCAAAATTCTTCATTGGCCTAGAGCAAAGCACCAGAATGCAATTGTTTATCAAGATTACCCACAATTGTAGCTATGGCGGATCTGAGTGATATCATGTTCAATAAGATGCTTAGTGGCAAGTATGATGATGATTCGCCCCTAGTCATCAAGGTATTGGACGGAATAAGGGCCAATACATTCCAGAAAAAATTGGGATTTGTATAAGTGGATAGGGGACACTACCGTGAATATCCCAAGACCTTCTTCCCGCACAAATATTATTATGAGCACACACCAAGCGTTTGGACATGGTGGAGTGTGTAAGACCATGTAATTACTGTAACAAGGTTCTATTAGGAAAGCATGAACTTTGACATGCTTGAAACAATTTCCTGCTGCCATCAGTGTCAAATAGAAAAACCATTTCGCCAAGACTTCATACCAGTTAGTGAAGCTGCACTTCGCCTGGCACACCATTTCAATTGATGTTGTGGGTCCCTTGCCAACAGGGGCAAACCGGTCTAAATACATCCTGGTAGCAATTGACCACTTAACCAGGTGGGTTGAGGCGCGACCAATATGCGATTTGGGGGCGCTTACGGTGGCCAAGTTTGTTATGGAGTGTATAATTCAGCAACACGGTTGTCCCCAGTTCATCCTTACTGACAACGGAATAAACTTCACTTCACCCATCATACCTAAGCTTAACGAATTTTTGGGCTTCTGCGGGGTCTGACAACCCCTAATACCCTGAATCTAATATAATGATTGAGCAAGTTAATGGTACCTTGGTGAACATACTCCAGAAATTAATGATAGATCAACCTTCTGATTGGACCTCTCTCCTTTTCACTGCCATCTTTGCTTACAACATTAGCTACTCATTCTGCTATGGGGAAAAGTCATTTCCAACTATTGTATGGGCGGCACCCTGCACTTCCAGCACTTCTCTATTCCTGTATAGAGGATACCGGTGGAATGGATCCTCATCAGTATTTGACTAACTTAGTGAACACGCTGAACAAACTGAAAACTGAAGCCTACTCATGCAGTTTAGCAAAGAAGATTAAGGCTTAGGCAGCTGATAAATTACGGTGTAGTGGCCTTGCTCAATTCCAAGATGGAGATATGGTTTTGTTTCATGACCAGCATGGGTTTGGTCAGAAACACAAGCTGGCCAACATCTAGATTGGTCCATTCAAAGTTATAGAGAAAACTGGAGTTGATGCTTATACCATCAAGGACCCTGCAAGTGGTCATATTAGTAACCAAGTGCATGCAAAGTTCCTCTGACCATATAAGCAATAGGAGCCATATCGTCCAGTTAAGGAGGGGGTAATGTTGTAATTCTGATATCGCTGGACGATAAGCTGGGAATTGCTAGGGCGGATTGTATAGAATATACCAAACAAGACATTGGGTTTGATCACTCATGTGCCTCAAGATGAGGCGATATTGGGATATAATGAGCTATTATTGGATCGCCTCCAAAATAAGTCAGTAAGGCGATGTCAACATTTGACAAATATGAATTACATCGCTTACAATTAGGGCGATAGAGAGCTAAAAGAATAACAAGCTGATCTCAAGGAGAATCAGCGGAATAGAATAGTCCAATCAATGAGAGTGGTATCATATGAAGCTGCTGTATATAAGCGAGATGGGCGATTGAGAGAGGTTAGGTTGTTTATAGAAGAAAGAGTAAGCGAACTAGGAAGGATTTGCTAGATTATTTACAATAAAAGAAGTTTATCAGGGATATTAATCCCTTTTGTTATATTTATTATTTTAAGTGTGCTCTGAGGGGCTGACGATCTTCATATTGTCATTCTAATTGCTCAGTGGGACGACCCTGTGCAAAAAACCCTTATGGCGTATCTTAAATGATTTTACCAATTTTATGACATAGGGTATTTATCTTTAATAGACTTAAGGGTATGAACCTTTTGGGTAGATCAGATCACTGTACTAATAAGATGGTCAGCATTTTTGGCAGTATCAATTACCTCTGAACACCACAACAAATGTTGGAGATAGGTTTGACATGGTATCATAGCCATGGCTATTCTTTCAGGCCTCAACCTATCCGGTATCTGCAATTCCATTGGAGCTTCTAGGACATAAAAGATCACATTTTCACCACCCCCTTCAGATTCGTCCTCAGAGGGGCTGTTATATGCACCTCAAAGGGGCATAAGGCGAGAGGGTGACCTTTGACATGTCAGTGGTCATTATATGACACTCTTAGTTTGCTGGCTCTTCATTAGGGCAGGGGATAACGGGTGAAAGGTCTGCTACCGTTTTAATCATGGTAGCAGGTGTTTTGGCTTTAATGGCCTTTGGCGCAAGCTTTTTTTAACTGACTAGGGCTGCCTCATAGAGGCAGGTTTCAAGCTGAAGAAGGTGGGAGAGGGTTTCTGAGACAAAGGGTCAACTGAATGTACAGGGCGCCCTTTTGGCACAGGTGATGGAGAGGACCCCTGCCCAGTCACAGGTGGAGCCCTTGGCTAATCTCATGTGAAGGGGGAATATCTGTTTTGAGTTGCACCGCGAGAACATGTTTTGGAATGGTCAACATGGACAAACTCTATTGGTATATGGTTGGGAGTACCTCAATAGTTAATACTTGAGGGTGCAACTCAGCCCCTTGAGCAGTCTCAGCGTTATGGAAATTTAAAACCTCTAATAGAGCCTCTTTTATGTCGCGGACATTCCTAAAATGACGCTTGACAGAGATGATATGCCATGCTAAAGAGGGTTGAGAACCTAAACCAGTTAGGATGGAGGCAACAGTGTCATCCAGAGGGAGCATTTTGGCGAGCAGGAGAGGCTGGGATGCACTGTAAAAATGGTCAACGAAGTTGGAAACTGATTCCCCTTCAGTAGAATTAGGAACATAAACCCTTTGTTTATTACTATGCAAGCTTTGCGTGGATCCAAATTCCTCAATGAGCGCGTTTTTTTACCATTGCCCAAGTTTTAAGGATGGCCATATAAGGTATCATCACCTCTTGGGCAGAGCGGCTGAGGCAGGGGAGGATATGCTTTACTTTTTGGGGATCAGTTGTCTCTTCTATAACCGCCTAAAAAGACAAAGAGGAACGAAGCTATGTTACCCTCAACTGGTGTAAATTTGTCTCTGAAAGGGGGTTTGAAGATAATGAGGCAGCCTCATAAGAGGCTTGGAAAACGCGCTGTTCAAGTGTTTTAAGCCGAGACAATGCATTGGCTAGCTGCTGGGCTAAAGCATCTAGCTGGGGATTGGAAGCTGTGGGGAGTTGTGAGGGTTATTCACCCCAACACCCTCCATTTTGTAAAATTATTTGTGGTGTACTAGCCCCTGTAGTGAGCACCACTTGTTGCATTTCATGGTATTTATTGATGCTTGCTGGTGCTTTGCACCATGAAATTTAACAATGTTTTTCAGGAGATGCTACGCTCTCTACTGCTGGGATAATAATTTTTTGGGGGATTTGACCATTAAAGTATAAAATAAATGGGACGTTGATAATAATGGAAAAATTGGTTTTTTATAAACTTTTATTAGTGATGTCAAGAGTGGTAAGAAGTGAACCCTCTTGGTATTGGACTGCTTAGTATTTAAATTGTTTTGTGGCTTAAAGTGAGTCAGATGCATAATCATTATAAAATAGGCGCATCTGAATTAGGTCATATGTACATTTGACCTATCAGCTCTTCTTGAGACTTGCTTTGCTTCAATGCTAGGGCTGATGGTGAGTTGAAAGCTGGGATGATGAACCCATGAAGAAGGGATTTAATATTTAGACCAATCAGAAGGCGGGAAAATTTTCTCAACTGATGTAACCGTCTCAAAGGCTATAAAAGGGGTGGTCGTGGAGTAGGTGTTTTGACTAAGTCAGCGAGGGGATGGAGAGGACCCTTGGAACAACTCCCCAATTTTTCTGCAGCTTCAGCGTTACCCTACTAGCCATAGGGAGATTTGTCTGATGATTTGGGGTAATAGTGTTACCCCAATTCTTGAGGTTCCACTGAGAATTGACCAGGGTTTTTTGCCAATGTTGTTTACTTCAAAGCCTGAATCACTCTTAATACAATACTAGAATTATAATTGTCTGACATCCGCCAAAGCTTTTCCAATATAATTCTCCTCTACTTTTGTCACATATTGAACTGGAAGTTTATTTTTATTTGTTGTGTTAAAAGTAAGGGCGCATTGGTTGAGATAATTTACCACTTTGGTCAAAGTAGTCTCATTTTTTAGAACAGGTAGCATGGCCAGATATAGTTCTTGTGAGGTTTTAGGAATGATGGTAAAAAATCTGTGCATTATAGTTACTCAGAACCTCAGTCCCATACAATGCCTGAACCTCATAGTAAAAGTGGATGTGAAGGCTAACCTTCTTCATATGATTTATAGGAATTAAAGTTGTGGCGGTTTTTTGTCCTATCAGAAACTTTGCCCACTAAAGTCGAGAATGACTTTCTTTGTTATTGTAGGACATGCTGACCTCAAAAATCTTTGACATGACCAATTCTTAACTAACAGGGTTCAATATATATATTACTTTATCCAGTTTGGCCTGTTTATTTGCA
The DNA here is from genome assembly GCA_022478985.1 of Massospora cicadina. Classification (NCBI taxonomy): domain Eukaryota; kingdom Fungi; phylum Entomophthoromycota; class Entomophthoromycetes; order Entomophthorales; family Entomophthoraceae; genus Massospora; species Massospora cicadina. Next base: position 23,023 of record JAKSZP010008366.1, read on the forward strand.
TCTCTTATAGTAATTTCTAACAACTGCATGAAGGCGTGAATGTTTCTCCTTAAAACTTAGCAAGTTCATAGGATTAAGTTGCTGATACTTATGAGGCCCTAGATCCTGGTTGTACAGGGAAAAACATTAGAGCAAATGATAGTAGTAGTCGGGGAGTAGAATCATCCTGTGCTGCAGCTGACATGGTAGTGCTGTTAGAAAATTCAGGAGCAGCGTGAGTAACTGCTGCTGGTTTAACTTGAGCTTGGGGTTCTGGCATATGTCTTTTCAAAAAATCTAAAAATTGGGGGCAAGGTCAAAATAGTAGGAAAAGGAGGTGCAACTTCCATTTCATCGTCAGTACTCCCAGTTTTAGTTCTTTAAAGATTTTCAATTGGCGCACCTAGGTCCAGGATATTTCCTTATTATGCTCTTAGCAATAAATAAATGAGTAGTTGTATGCTCATGTAAACTTAATTTTATAATTTAATAAATTGATGGAGTTCTACTTCAAACTGCTGTTCAGTCCCTTCAAGTTCTTGAGTTGAAACCAAAAGACGCAAATTTAAGTCTTTTACTACTGTCCTTGAGATTGGACTAGGAGATGTAAGGTGTCAAACCTTAGATACAGATGGGAGAGGGTGGCCCTATTCCTCCAGTTTTAATTCTATGTAACCAAGATGGTGCTAATTTTCCACAGTATTCTCATCAATCATGGTTGTGCAACACTAAAGGATTTTATAACCTTCAAAATTATACCCATATGGATTTCCAATATATCACACCGCTGACAATGGAGTGGACATTGATCTGCTGGGCTTGCAGTTGGCTTCTTCAGAATAACAACAATTATGGTTCATAGTTGAAAGGAAGGGTACAGGGAAGAAAAAAGTGCTCCCTGTAGTGAGCACCAAATGTTGCAAATGACACTTAGGCGTGTTTAGAGTTTTAAGCTGCACTTCAAAAATGGCAATTATTCTCTTAAATTTATTTAGTTCTAATCTTTAGAAATAAAAAATGTGAATTAAATAATAATAAGTAATTGCCCATGAATAGACTTAGTTTTATTATTGAAAAGATTTAATATATATATGTTTTGAAGAGACTTGCCTTCAATATGATTTTTAATCTCTGAGCAATCAAATCTTCTAGGTTAAATGACAGTTTAAGTCTGATCATGTTTAGAAGACTTGAGATTGAATTAACCAAGTTTCCCCTTAGCGACCAATGGAGGAATATATGAGGTAATATGTTCAAGGATGGAAGAATTTGTAGAATTCCCAAAACTTCCCCCAAGATTTGATGCGGAAAAGGATAAGAACTCAAAAATATAATACAAACACAATTTAAACTATACTTATATCAGCATGAACATTTGAGTAACCAATCCCTCTCTAGAAAATGATTCAATAAGTTCCTGACCAATTAGACTTTAATTTCCCCATTTGGCCACCAGGCCAAGAGTGGTAGTAAATAACGTAATATTCATGTTAGATATTCAGGTAAAGTGGGCTTATGTTGGTTACTTCTTTGAATCTCCTTTTAAGTAGTCATTTCATTTGACTTCATTGCTTGAGCTTGGAGGAAAATTATTTCATCAGCCAGAATTCTCATAACTTAATCTGAGTTCTCTGGAAAATTCTCATCAAGTAACATCAGGACATTTGAGGGAACTGGAGGATCTTGCCTATAAATACAATTAAAAGGTGACATCTTAAAAAATTTAATGGTAACTGATTTGGTAGTTGAATAAAGAACTAGTAAATAAAATTTCAACCAAGATGGGTCAGAGGACGCCATCATTTTTTTAAATAGAAACTACAGTTCCTTTGACTTGCTCAATGTCCCATTAGTTGATGAGTTATAGGGAATGACAAATGTTAAGCAGAAACTACAACTTTGACAACTCTTGTAGAAGTTTAAAAGTGAAATTAATTCCATTGCTTGACATAGGGACCTTGGGGCACCCATGTTGAGTGATGATTTGGCAGTATCTGAACAAGGTATTTGCTTTAGCAGAGGGAAAAGCAATTGATATGACCTTGACTCATTTAGTTAAATTGTCAACAGCCATAATCTTGTATTGTTGCCCATGCAAACCCCAGGAAAAAGTCCTACAACGTTGATACCATTTTAAAAGCCTTAGTTGTTAGGATCACTTAATGTTGGTAAATAGGGTTGGAGGAACCATGGCTTTTACAGATGAGCCTGTATCAAGAGTTTCTTTGATGGAAGAGGTCATGTTATAATAGAATCTGGATTTTTACCCACTCCTGAGTTTTTTTCAGGACACTGTGACCTACTTGACTATGCCTTACATAATAGTTTATACCGCGAATTTAGGTGTAGAAATGGTAACCATTTGGAGTCAGCCTTCTTATACAAAGACCCCTCTTCTATTATGGTATCCTTAGTAATGTCCTTAAGGAAGGCTCGATCTTCTTCAGATTCTTTATCCCACAACACAGGCCACCCAATTAGATCATATAATCGCTCCTCATTCTTGGGATCCAAGATTAACACAGGCAACTAAGATAGGTCATTAGCATTTTGATGTTTGTTATCTGAATAATGAATGATTAAAAATCATAATTTTGCAATTGTAAAGCCCAATGAGCCAACCTTACATTCAGATCCTTCATATTTTGCAACCATCTTAGAGAAAAAATGGACGGTAAAACCAGAAAAATGGTTGCCATGTAAGAAGGGTCAGAAGTGTTTGATTGCCATAATTACATCTAGGCACTCCTAAAAGTTATGCTGTAATTACGGTCATCTTTTAATAAGGTTTTCTGTAGTAGACCACAGTATGGTCAATCTAATACTTATTGTACAGAGATAGGATAGCCCAATAGCAGTATTACTCAAATCAATATTCAAATAAAAGGTTTATCAAATTGAAGATGGTTTAAATCAGGCTCTTTTGTTAGAGCGGTTCTGAGAGAATTGAAAAATTATTCCTGAGAAGAGCTCCACTCAAATGGTACACCTTTTTGTAATAAATGGAATAGAGGTTCATCCAAATCAGCAAACTTAGGTATAAACTGTCAATAATATTTAGCCATACCTAGAAAGTTTTTTATGTTATGCAAAGAGGCATGATGATACATTCAGCTGATGTCCATGATTTTGTCCAGAAAAAGTTAAATCCCTTTAGCTAAAACTTGTGCCATAAGACCTCCATTTCATTCTGGAATAAGGAACATTTGGAAGGCTTGAGCTTTAACGAAAAATTCTAAAGTTCTCTAAAAATTGTCTTGTAAGTAATCTAAATGCTCAGTAAAAGTTTTTGAAAACATGGTAATGTTACTTAAATATACTAGGACGCAATTCAGTTTTTAAGTCTCAAAGCATTCCATCCATGACCTTCTGAAAAGTGGCTTACGCATTACTCAACCCTTGAGGTATACAGGTTGGTTCATACAGGCCCTCGCTAGAAATTACAGCACATTTGACCTGGTCTTCTGAGGCCAACTCGATCTGCCAGTAACCACTGGCTAAATCCATCACAGAAAATAATGTAGAGACAGCAAACAAACGGAGAGAATCATTGATCCTTGGCAAAGGGTAGCTTTCTCAACAAGTATTTGTATTTAGCCTACAATAATACATAACACTTGGTGAGATCCATCCTTCCTCTTCACCAATAACAACATTGAGGCCCAGGGACTATTGGAGGGTTTCAATAATCTGGCTTCCAATATCTGATTCAATTCCTTGGTGACCTGCGCCTCTTCAACCTTTGATTTATGATAAGGCTTAGAATAATTGGGAGGATGCTCACCAGCTTCAATGGCATGCGCTACTATATTCATCTTGTTAAAATTGTAGGTATGCTTTGCAAAAATATCAATTTAATACTCCAGTAGTTGGTTTACTGATTTCTTGGTCTTTAGAAAGATCTTTTCCAATTGCAGGACCCACAGTAAAAATTTCCAAATTAAATTCTAATATAAATTTTATAAACTTCCAAAAGTCTTAACATTATAAATCCAAGAATGGGATTATAGTTTAACATAGGCTATCAGAGTCTTTCAATCTGCAGTTTTCAGCTCATTAGTAAGATTTGCCAGCAATATGAGTAACGCTCTCACATATGAATAGTCCAAAACTCTTGGACAAGGCAAATTTACCTTAACTGATGAGTTTTATAAGCCCTGGATTTGTAATAAATGGACCTTGGGGATACCAAATTGTAAAAAGGTGTCAACAATAACCTGAGATTTTGGAGGAATAACAATGGTATTAGGAGAGAAAATGGGTATACCTTATTCAATGTCAGCCATCTTGGGGAATAAATTCACACATGGTCTTTCAACATGATACTAAATATAATAGGACCTCTTTGTCTCTTCCAACAGACAAACCCGACGCTTAGCATGTTGAATAAGAGCATGTTCAAATAAAATAATGGGACTTGATGCCCAAAAGGGATAGAGAAGAGTTGGGGTAGGTAGTGATCCTGTCAAATTCCTGTAAAAATTGGGTCCCCAAAAGGAGGTCATAACTCAAATTATCCAAAATGATCACAGGTACCAAAAATTTTAACTTCCTGATTTTCAAGGGAAGTGACGAAAAAGCTCCAATTGACCGCGTACTCTGGGGTCCTGAAGTTCCATACGCCTAAAACAGGAAATGTCAGGCGTAAGTTTTATCCTCCTGGTCAGCTTAGATGAGACTACATTTATGGGGGAACCAGTATTAATGATGGCCTTAGCATTGACCTGATTTATCCTGAGATCAATGCAAGTGATCATACTTCCAAATTGAGAAGGTATTTAAAACAAGGATGGCAAGGCATAAGAAGAAAAATGTTCATCTTTATTACACTCTGCGGGGATATGGTCATCCTGGCTTACATCCAAATCACTATCAAGATGATAAATCTTATTGGGCTTGTCTTTCTTTTTCTTCTCAACTGCTTTTTTCTCAAAAGAGCGGTCTTCAGTATGGAAGTATTGGTAACAATAGTTACATTGAATAGCCCAAGAGTTTTCAGATACTGCATACACTTTAGAATGACTTGGATCTAGAGTGACATAAATTTGGGAATATCTTGGTGAATTGAGGTGGCAATTCCAACAAGGCCTCCTTAATGTCCAAGATACTTTGGAAGTTCTTTTTCACACTGATTAGGTAGACTTGCAACTGAGTTTGGGGAGATAAAGTGGACATAATGGCGGTAATAGCATTGTTGAGATTTAATTAATCACAGGCCACCAAAGTCTGAGCTCTCAATAGAACCTGTGCACAAAGTCCTTTTTGGTTTCATTTCAAAGGGACTGTATTCCCATAAAAGTCTGTTTTAGGGAGGATATGGTTTGCTCACTCCCAAATTAATTTAGCAAAGCCTCTTTGGCTTGAGACCAAGTAGTACAAGTCATTAGATGGGGAACCATAATATCCTGTGCTAAATGAGTATGACAATTTTCATAAAATTCATCTTTTGAAGGTATGTTGCCTCCTCCAGAGCCTTCTCATATAAGTAAAGAAAAGAAATGATACTCCCTTCCCCAGGAAAAAACTTATCCTTGAATATTGGTTTAAAACTCATAGGAGGATTAGCCGTTATGAAGCGAACCCCAGGCTGCTCTGGATGGATGGAAACATAAGAGTTAGATTCAAGACTTGGGAGGACTATTGCGGGTGAAATTCAGTGACCTCAGTGCAGATTTTATTAAACCAATTATTTAACTCCAAATGGCCCACTTTATCATCCAATCTTTGGGTTATTCAAGAATTTGCTCCTGTTGCACATGGTATCTAAGCTCCATGGAATCAATCTTTGTTTGGAGAATATTCTCCTTAGATTCACACGCTTGTAGCAAGATATCAGTATACTTAGCCCATTTTCCCAGATTTTTCAGCTCATCAGATAAAGACTGAGGTGACAAGAGGGGTCAATAAGTGTCCCATCTGGAGTCAAGTTACACTCCCTGATTACTTTATAAAAATTTCACTTGCAACTGTTCAATCATGTCAGAGAGCAAACTAGGATTAGGCTCAGATGGATAATCAGAGCCTACGGAGCTAGAGTTTGGAAGATCCCTGAAGGCCCATAAGGCCGGGGACCAGCAGCACCAGGGGGTCTGGGAGGTCCAGGCGGCCCTACTGGATCAGGTTGTTCATATAGGCCAGGTGATCTAACTAATCAGAAAGTCCAGTTGACCCTCTAGGTCCCATAGACCCTTTGGGTACATTAAGTCCTGAGGACCTACTGGACTGAGGGACCTTGAACCCCATGTGGACCCATAGTTCCAGGGGTCTCCTGAATGTTGCTGACTCTATTTAAATTTTTTAAAATATTTACTCCAATTAGAAGAGGCAATTCTAACTTCCTCCTCCACCAACTGAATTTGTCTGAAGAAGCGGGTAAGGTTATCTCTCCACTCAACTCGAATTTTCTGAACTGGTTCCACTGATTGAGTGTCAATTAAGCTAGATATTACATGATCAAGTTGAGCGATTTGCTGCTGTATATCATTAAGAATATTACAGCTACTAATAATTGCGTCTTGATTATCCTGAATAAACTCAGAGGCAGAATTGAAGAACTTAAAAACTTAATTCTAAAAAATGAAGTCCTTCCAATAGATTGAATATCCCCTGATGATTTATTCCCACTACATGCAATAAATGTTACAACGCAGGGTGAACAAACTGGCGTAAATATGGCCCAGTACTAACCATGGGCAATTGAGAGGTTTGGTATAACTTTTTCATTGTGGAGGGCACAGCACTAGCCTGAGACCAAGTAGAATGGATTATGGGAAAAAGGACATATTATGTAATTGCTGGATGGTGTCTCACAGATCTTCAGGCTGAATTTTAAAAAATTGTAGTAGAACTTAAGTTGGGACAGTTAAGCTCTAAATTGGCATGGAAATTCAACGTAGACGGCGCCCTTGGATTCTTGGTCCTAGTTGAACGAACCCAGAGCAAAATACTACTCAATTCATGGTCCTAGGACTCTTCAGGCAAAAAAGAGTATACATCATAGTGATCAGCATTTTCACTTGTGCGTGACTCAAAAAGCATCTGTAGTGAGCACCATTTTTTTATTTCAGAATACACTTCAAAAAATCTGGTATTCTCTCAAAGTTACTTAGGTGGAATCTCTATAAATAAAGGATGTGAATAATTAATAATAAGTAATTGCTCATGAATAGACTTAATTTTTATCATTAAAAAGTCTTAATAGTGAAGGTTTTGAATAGGCTCGCTTTTAACCTGAATTTTTTGATCTCTGAGCAAACAAGTTTTTCTGAAATTACATGATCAAGATAAGCATGATCATGTATAGAAGAATTGATGAGATTGAATTCACTACGTTTCCCCTCAGTGACCAATGGAGAAATATTTGTGTAACAGATCAGGTGGCACCTGATCTATACATTGCTTCAGATCAGTCATTACTGGATCTGAATAGTGAATTCATAGGAAGGAACCCAAATTGGAAGGATTCAGAGCAAGGGAAATTTAACTATACAAAGCCGAAACGCATCTGAGTTGATATGATGTCAGACTTACTGGCAGCATAGATGATGATTTGGTGGGTATGGAATCTTCACCTGAGATGTGCTGGATGGTTCAGAATAGCCTGGCATAAGAGAAAGCTTATTTGATATTTGCAAAGTACTATTTATTTGGGGGATAGGTTGGCTGAATGGCCAGTTGAGTATTCTACAAAATCCCAAAATTCAATAAATAATTGCTTGAATAAAAAAAGATTATTTTCTTTTAAGTAATATAATCAGATTGAAGATATGGGCTCCACTAGTGGTCTTGGTGTGGCATTGACGTGGATCTCAGAACCCTCCTACAGCATGTGGACAGTGATCTGAGGGTTCATGGCAATGACAAAACTCAGTGGATGGGTTTGGGGATTGGCTCTGGTAGGCTGGTCCCTAATAGAGTCAGCTATGAGGCTCTTACTTCCCAATTTCCTTATGGAGTATTGGTGCAAACCCATTCGTTACAATTTGGGGTAATGGATTCAGTGATGGAAGACTTTGGCAAAATGCTGATAGGCGTCAACTGCTGTAAACACAGGTAATGATTCAAAAAGCAACAGGCAATCCATCTGAAGACATATACCTGAAAATTTTAGGGGAAATTTTTCCAAGTTGTTGCTATAATTTTTAACTAAAAGTAAACCAAAGCACAATTTAGTATCATGTACTGATGATAGTTGTAGGGCGTTGAATGGTTTTTTTGTCATGCTGGTCTCAACAGCGACTCTACCAATCCTAAAAAGATCTTCTGATAACTTTAATACCTTTTTTGAACCTATTCCAATTCCTAGTTGCTACTGGAACTAGGTACTTGGTAGCTAAGCTGTTCTTAGGAATATTGTGCACATTACATAACTTTTTGGAAAAGAGGGTAAAAACTCCATTAAAAAGCGTCTACATATGAGTTTATAGTACTCAGACATTTCACTAATGGCATAAAATCATCGCTATTTAATTTAATTACTGCTTATGTGGGTAAGATAGCTCAATATAAATGAATCTTAGGGGTGAAGCGCCATCAAGTTGTCAAGGTATCAATTGTATCATTGATATCTTTTATAATTAGTTATATTGTCCAAAAAAGTTAGTACTACTACAGTAATTCAAGACATAGCATATTGAAATTGACTGTCAGGCAACATTAAAAAAACCATAATATACTAGCTAAATAGAATAATTAGTTATTATATTAATCAAACAGATGGTTAGTCAGACCAATAATAATAACAATTACCCTTTTCAAACATGCTCTAAAGTTTTTTGCATCAGTTCATTGTGATGGATTGGGGCCTGCTGGATCTGCACATTGACCTTATAAAATTGGTTCAAATTTGTGCACAAATTTGGAGGTCAGATTTTGGAAGTCAGACCAATCATGAGAACCAATAGCAACGGAAGTCATAGGTAAGGATTTGGTAATTTGAGAATGAGGATTGATCCAGCGTATCAAACGCCAGTGTCTCATATCCTCCAAGTTTTTGTTATGTGAAACTTAAGACTTACATGTGCAAAAGTGTGGATGTTGCTTGAGAGCTTAATTTAGGGGTTAATATATTAAACTCATGAAAAATGCTTTGTAAATGAGAAAACGAAACTGTATTTGCAGTTGCCATTTTCTCAATTAAAAAATACAATAAAAATAAGCTCTTTTGCTTTATAAATAAGTTTATCTTATATAAAAGAAATTTGAACAAGAATAACCCAAACCATGAGCTCCGCAAGTGAGCTAGGACAGACTTTGGCCTCATTCACAGCACTATCTTGGGACATGTCTTACTGCTTGCTTTAGCATCGCCAAAACTCTAGTCCACAAATGCGCAGGAAATTTGGGCAATGGTGCATGGGCGAGAGGGTGGTTCTCTGTATGACTATCAGTCATGTGGTCAGTGACATGGCTGGTGCTGCCCAACTCATTTGTCATGTATTAACAAGAACCTGTGCTTTACATAAAACGAAACTCAAATACCTTCCTTTCTGCCTTGTGGGGCCTTAGGAAGAAGTGGTGGTTACCAACTGAGAGGAATGGAACTGACATCTCTTGACCGTGGTTATGGTGGGATTTTTGTTGGCATTTTTGCTATGCAAAGTGGGACAATTATGGGGGGGCAAAAACTCAGCAAACCATAGTGGTCCAGGTGAAGCCAAAACTACATACTGGACGTGTGGCATTATCCATGGAGTCATTAGATAAACTTCACCAGGTAATGGTGCAGATACGTTTCCAGGCATGGTTAAGCAGGTGACAGGGGGAATCCCCTCTTGCGCTTCAACTATCCCAGGTGGAGGATGCATTACCTCTGGAATTGGCGGGATGGTTCCAGGAACTCATCAAGGAGCAGGATAGTTTGCCAAATTCCATGGAGGAGTGTGTGGAGATGATCAACTGGGCGGCATGTCTGGATGAAGCAAAAGATGAGGCCTGGTTGGCATTACTAACGGTCAGCCAGGGACATAGCTCTGTAGAAGAGTATGCGCGGATCTTCCATCCACTAGCAAAAGCAGCACGGGTTACAGATTCCCAGTCCTCACGAATTTTCTGCTGGGGTTTGCAGCCAGATTTTCTAGCAGCTTTGGCAGCAGCAAAGGTCCAAGCGACGCTGGGGGAGGAAGTGGCTTTAGCTGTTCAAGTCAAAAAACAATTAGCATTGGCACAGGACTGGCGGGAGGAATCAATGTCACCTGGGAAAGGGACAGTCTCCGGTAAGTGGCCATTCCAGTCAAGGGGGGTGGCACCCTGCCCCAAGAAACGTGGGAAATGTTCAAGGGGGAGGGCGCCAAGGGAATATGTCGAAATTTCCATCAGCCAATTTACAAGTGAAAGACTCATCCAAAAATAAATCGCCTATTTTGCTTTAATCTTGACTGTTTATCCCCAGAGCTGCATATGGATGGGGTAATGGAAAGGGCAATGGCCCTGATAGATACTAGGGCGGAAGAGAATTACGTTGAGCTGGCATTGGCAGAGCGTTTGAAGCTGCAGGTGCAGGAAGGATTGGTAATGGTTTTTGCCAATGCCTCATGAAGGGTGCCATCGTGGCACATATGCCCTTTGGTAAAGGTACAGCAGGCTCATTTGGGTTTTAACCGCAGTTTTGTGCGATCAAGAACCTGACCCACCCAGTAGAGTTTAGGATGCGGTGGTGGCATCAGTTCAGAACCCAGATCGATGTACCTGCCAGTATCATTACCCTGTACCCAAGAAGTGGTTCACCAATGCAGTGGAGACTGTTAGTGGGAAACCAGAAGCTAGATGAGCCTAAAACCCTGGGGGACATGCAGGAAGAGGTCTTACCTGCGGAATACCAAGTTTTTGGGGGGTCTTTGGTCCAAAAAAAGGATTCACCATTTTCCCCACTGGGCCATTCGCACTTTCTTTCCAGTACAAGGAAGGGTCCAAACTTCCTCGTGGTCATCCAGTCTATCCATTGAATGAATGAACCAAGGCTGCACTGGAGGACCACATGAGTTTGATGGTGAGCAAATGATTGATCAAGCCATCAAAATTGGCTGTAGTATCTTCAGTGTTGCTAGTTCCCAAGGAAAGTGGAGAGTTACAGCCATGTGTGGATTACCGGAGGTTAAACAAGGTCACAGAAAAGATCCTTACTCAATGCCGCTAATGGAGAATATCTTGCCAATGGTCACAGGATGCAACATTTCCACCAAGCTTGATTTGGCAGATGCATTCAATCAGGTCCCTGTGAGGATGGAGCACCAAAAATACACGGCATTCAAGTGCCACCTTGGTATGTTCCAATACTGAGTTATGCCATTTGGGCTGTGCAATGCCCCAGCAGTATTTCAACAAATGATTGACCAAGTACTCTATCAGTTGATTGGCCAATGTTGTATCGCTTATATGGATGATATTCTGGTGTTCTCACGTTCCAAGGAAGCTCATGTACAAGATGTGGGGGAGGTCCTGAAGGCATGGGATGAGGCAGGATTATAGCTGAAGCCTTTGAAATGTGAGTTTAACTGGGAGTTGGTCTGGTTCCTAGAAAATGTGATATATGGGAAAGGCCTGGGGGTATGCCCCAATAAGATCCAGGCGGTGCACGCATGGAAGGCACAAACAGATCAGACAGGGGTGAGAATATTTCTGGGGATGGTAAATTTCCTCAGGCAATTCATCAAGAATCTATTGGAGCTAGCCTTGCCACTTACACAACCGATGCAGAAGGTACCATTCATATGGGGGAATGAGGAACGGACATTCAACTCACTAAAAGAGAAGCTCATTTTGGCGCTGTTCCTTTCCCATCCAGATCTGGGAAGACTTATGTGGTGAAAACAGACGCCTCAAATTTCGCATTGGGAGCAGTATACCTACAGAAGGGGGAAGACAGGTTGGAGCACCCAGTGTGTTATTTTAGTCAGGAAATGATCACTTCAGAAATTAATTACCCAATATATGACAAGGAGCTACTGGAAGTGGTTGCAGCGCTGCAGGAGTGGCAGAACCACTTGTTGTACGCCCGTCACCCCTTCATAGTATGCATAGGCCATTGGGCACTGGAATATTACTGAGAGCTCAGAAAAACGAATCAGCACCAAGCCCATTGGCACGTGGAGCTGATTTGTTATGATTTCCGATTGGAATACCATCCAGGAGCTATTAACACCATAACAGATTGTTTGAGCCAGGATGCGGGGCTGGCATATGAGAAGGCTGAGTTGGAGAAGTACAACACAGCAACCATGTTCTGGGAAGACCAATTTGTCATGATGGGAGTGAGGAGGATGAACTGGAGAGGGAGATCAAAAGAAAGCAAAGGAGGTCTTCATTTGGGCGACAGTTATGGGCGGAAAGAGCAGAGGGCCAGCAGCACAGCCTACATCTTACATATGGAAGAAAAAATAGAATAATATGTCATGACTTGCGTATATGGGTTCCAAACCCATCACTGCAGTGGGAAGTGCTGCAGGCATTGCATGACCATACACTGATGGACATCCAGGGGTTGCAAAGATTATTGACTTGGTGCAATGGAAGTGTTCCTGGGCCAGACTACAAAAAGATATAAAAAATATAAGGTGCAGTGCTTGGTTTGCGCGCATTCAAAGCCCTCACAAAAGCAGCCCACAGTTAAGTTAGTCCCACTCCAGATTCCAAATCAGCCATGGGGGTCAGTCAGCGTGGACTTCATTACAGGGCTACCTAAGATCCAGGGTAAGGATGTGATAATGGTTGTTGTCAATTGGTTAACAAAATATGCCGATTTTTTCCCATGTACCTCAAAATTCTCACCAAGGACACCGCAAGGGTTTTTTATTGATGAGATATTCGCCCATCATGGCCTACCAGCAGAGATCATTTCAGATCGCGGTCCCCAATTTGTATCAAAATTTTGGTCTAGCCTGCTCAGTAATTTAAAAATTCGCCCATGTAGGGCCTTGTAATACCATCCCCAGTCCAATGGGCAAACAGAGAGGGTAAACCAAACACTGTAGCAATACCTCAGATGCTATGTCTCAGACTGGCAGGATGATTGGCTTACATGGATTAGACTCACTCAGTTTGCTTACAATAACCACCACCAATCATTGACTGGAATGTCACCATTATTTGCTAATCATGGAGCCAATCTGGCGTTGGATGGGGAATCAACCGGTGGAGTATGCCAGGGGGCAAATGAATTATTCTGAAGAATGGGTGAGATTAGAAGGAAATTGCAAACCAACCTGTAACGCACCACAGCATGGCAAAAACAATATGCAGATTGACAAAGAGTGCAAGACCCATCATTTGCTTCAGGGGATTGGGTATTGGTGGTGGCAAAGAATTATGTGGTACCAGTGAAGAGCCAGAAACTTGGACCAAAGTTCTTAGGCCCATATAGGGTGATCCAGGTTGTTAACAAGGTGGCATTTGAATTGGACCTCCTGGAAGGGTCAAAAGCCCATCCAGTTATCCATGGGTCCCAGCTTCGAGGATTCTGAGGGCAAGGACCAGAGCGTCCTGGGCCACTGAACCCACGAGAGGAGAACAACCAAGAAATATGAGGTCAAGCAGATCCTGAAAGAGCGTTGGGTCAGGGGTCACCAGCAAATTCTGGTAAAATGGAAGGGATACCAGGTAGAGGAAGTGACCTGGCAAACACCCAAAGAATGTGCATGCTGCTCTAAGAAGATCTGGGAGTTTTTGGATTCACAAGGGGGCGATGTGACGGATTGGGGCCTGCTGGATCTGCACATTGGCCTTATAAATATTGGTTCAAATTTGCGCACAAATTTGGAGGTCAGATTTCAGAAGTCAGACCAATCATGAGAACCACTAGCAATGGAAGTCATAGGTAAGGATTCAAGGATTTGAGAACAAGGATTGTTACAGCGTATCAAACGCCCAGTGTCTCAAATCCTCCAAGTTTTGATTATGTGGGACTTGATACTTACATGTGCAAAAGTGTGGATGTTGCTCAAGAGCTTACTTTAGGGTTTAATATAATAAACTCATGAAAAATACTTTAAAAATGAGAAAATGGCAACTGCAAATATAGTTTCATTTTCTCAATCAGAAAATGCAATAAATTTAAGTTTGCTTGCTTTATAAATAAATTTATTTTATATAAAAGAAATATGATTAAAGATAACCCAGACCATGAGCTCTGCAAGTGAGCTAAGCCAGGCTTTGGCCTCATTCACAGCACTATCTTGGGGACAGGCCTTACTGCTCACTTTTAGCATCACTGGAACTCTAGTCCACTAATGCGTAGGAAATTTGGGCAATGGCGTTCGTGTGAGAGGGTGGTTCTCTGCGGGACTATCAGTCATGTGGTTGGTGACATAGCTGGTGCTGCCCAACTCGTTTGTCACATATTAGCAAGAACCTATGCGTTACATTCATGTCTTGTTAATTTATTAGATAGATTAATGATTTTAGTTTGTATAAAGGCTTTGGAAACATTAAGAAAAAAAATCTATGAACACACTTAATTGTCCCTTGATAATTTTTGTTTCCATTGCCTTGTTAAGTGTTTGCTGAAATGATGGTAGTGGTTTTTATAATTCCCAATAATCATTTTATTATACAGCACATCTGCTTCACTGTAAATAAATAGAACTGTGGTAGTTGTCATAGACCATCTGTATTTCAATGTATTGTTAAAGCGCAATGTACAATCTCATAATTGAATGCTTGCATATTTAAAGCTATTGGATAGTATACCTACAAGATCTATTAGATTATACAGCCATCTTAGTAAAGAATGGTCCGTTAATGTCCTAAAATGTAATCCATGAATGTAAACTCTAAGTTTCTTACAGATGTATATTACTGCAAGACATTAACAATCTGTCATGGTATAGTTTCTCTCATGTTCTCTCAAAGTTTAGCTTACATATGCTACAGAGATCATCACAAATCTCATCTATTTGAATCAATATCGCACCAATTGCTGTTAAAGATGATTCTGTTTTTATAATGAATGGTTAATTAAAATCTGGGTACTGCAATATTGGCTCAGTCATCAAATACATATGAATTGCATCAGAAGAATTTTGGGCTTCCTCAATCCATTTGAAGTATCTCTTGAGATTCTTTAATAGTTGAAAAATTAGCTTGGTGATGGAGGCAAAGTTCTTATTAATGTAGAAGCAGTATCTGGCTACTTCTGAAAATACTTGTATGGCCTAAACATTTCTGGGTCTTGACATAACCTGCGTTGATAGGGTTAAACAGATCATGGCTTTTTATTAATATATTTACAAATAAATTAATTGGGCACCAATGCCAATTATCTTTTCTTAATCCAAGGGTTTCTACTTCACCTTTTCAAATGAATCAGTGGATCACATTATGTCAGGCACCCTTGCCAATTAAATTAACCTGGTATAACTTTTATGAAGTTTAATGGATCCCAGAAGTTTTAGTTTAATTATGTCAGAAAACCTTGCAGACAAATTTAATTTAACATATTTTGACTTTTGGTTTCAATCTCAATTCAGCTCATTGAAATGAGCTCTTTTGATGTCTGATAGTTTCCCAAGCAATAGGACGGATTGCCAATAGATTTTAAGTAAGAATTAATGGTTCAGTTTTTAGTTGTGATTCCCAATCAATTGGGTCAAGCTATTTCATTGTAACGTTCATTTTCTGAGTATTGTGGATGAACAAAGATAAAATTAATATTTTTATTCACTGGTGACTAATGCAGAAAATAAATCAATAACAAATTTATTTTATTAAAATTTACTGGTAATTAAAGCCAAGAATAAATTTATGCTAATAATTCATAAAGGCTTTTCTGGCAGATAATGCCAAAGATTATAAATATAGGATTGCCAGACAATGTTGCCAATAATTTTTGAGCTAGGTTTATCTGGGAAAATGCTGAGGTTTTTGGGATGACATTTCATAAGTTTCTGGAGGGTTACACTGATGACATTTAAAAATGGCCTTATAAAAATGTATTACGTTTTATCTTATCCCAGAATCCAAAATAACCACAGATACTTTTGAAAATTAGTAGGTGAGCTGATTATCTATAAAGACCTCAACTTTTTATCTAGATTAGAACTCCACCTTCATATCTATATCTTTAAATCTTATACGCTCCTTGAATTATTTATAAGCAAAAGATCTTTAATAGATAGATTCTGGGTTAAGCATCTAGGTGTGGTCAGCGCTACAACTTCCCACTTGAATTTACTTAAAAACCCATGCACGGATCCACCAACTGACTGCATAACAATAAGGGACAAAGGAGTGAGTACCCCTCAGGTAGGGATCACAAGGATTGGTCAAGTGCACCCAGGGTTAAGGGTGAAAAGGCCGAACTACTGATGTTGATACTCCTCTGAGTGAAGGTGTAGGTATGCTTGTTGGGGAGTTTCTGCTGTAAACTAGAATCAAAGGGTTGCTGATAGAGCAGCGTAACAAGTGGTCAACAGTACTCATACTGTTGATCCTGGCACACTATCCAAGTTCCAGAACCATTTAAAAAGTTAATTTCTTCAACATCCTGATTCATCTGAACTCTAGGCTTTTGGTGCCATAATCCTAACACCTACAATAAAATCTAAACACTTGATTTCATAGAAAAAGTTGATATTCTTGAGGCTTGATATTGAGATTAGAGGATAATATACTCTTGAAAACCTTTTAAAAGTGTTCAAGGTGATCCATGGAAGTGCGATTAAAGAAATTGTTAATCTCTAGTTGAACAGGGGCGCATGATAATTTCAGTTCACCTAGCACCATGTCCATTGCCTGTTGAAACTTAGATGGCGCGTTTCAAAGACCTTGTAGCATTAAATCAGTTGTCATAGTCTGAGAGTGGAGATGACCACATTTTTTCTTGGTCCTACTGGTAGATCAATTTTCCAGTATCCTGATATATGATCTAAGCAAAAAATATTTGATCCCCTCCTAGGTGATTTAGAGCATCATCTATGCATGGCAACAGATATGAGTCTTTCTTGGTTTTTTTATTTAGCTGACATTAATCAATAATAGATAAATAGTCTATTTTTAACAATTGATATTAGGCTTGCCCAAGGAATTGACGATGAACCTGTAATACATGTTCAAGTAGTTTGATGATTTATATTATAAAGTAGAAATGGCCTAACTTACTTGCAATTATATGATAGGTCCATTCAATTAAGCATTTAATCCCTTACTTTGACCTTATGAAATATTATTTTAGTTCAAACAAGGTCAAACCCATCTTGTGAAAACACCACAGAATATTTTCATATATATAATTTAAGGACCTTATCCTTATGTTCTTATTAAACTTGGTAAGGCCTCCTTGATCACATTTTGAAAAAATGACTTTAGATTTTTATCATCTAGTAATTAAATTATCTTACGTGAACAAAACCATGGAATGTTAATAGTTCCTTAGTTGAAATCAAGTGGATATTTTTTTACTACTTGATTTTTTAACTTTATTGGCCTATCCAGTAAATTTGGCAACCAGCAACTGAATTACACCATGACCAGAGGGCTAAAATACCAAGTGTAACATATGGTTCAGTTCTAGCTTTCTTCCATTATTTGTGAAATTTGCATAAAAATTCCAGAATATCTAAGATAAGGCCAGTTAAACAATGATCTGTTCTTTAGAATTAGTAAAGATTGGCTTCTGCGCCCTCAAAGATATTCCATGGCACCCCTCAATTTTGATTATGTGGGTTTTGGAGCGTCAGCCAGTCTGGAAATATCCTGCTAGAATAAATCTATCACTTATAACTTTTAATTTTAATTTTACTTTTATTTGAGGTGAGCTGACTCAGGGACAATACTACACCAATTAAGGGAATCAAAGAAAATGAAAAAGGAGGATAAAAACCAGAAAACCTCCATGCGCAGCGTATGATAGGCCAGGAACTCCATGAATTGCCTTGCTATCCGCTATCTCAGTTTGTGACATTGGTGTGCAACGCCAACACAGTCATAGTCATCCCCTACTCAAAGTTCCTGTGCCAGAATCAAGCTTGGAGAGGCAGTGGTAGAGTGTCCATATTCTACCACTGGGGTACCCTCCCCTTTTCTGTCCACATATACTAGACTAATAATATTATACTTCCTGAATCAAGGTGAGTCCCCATTTTTGAGTATAAAACAACAGCAAAGTTTACCCTAAAAATTTATGGAGTTTTCCTTCAAAATCACACTAAACCTACACTGCCACATAAGTTGGCGCCAATTATATCTCATATTTCTGACTTGGCAAAATAATGGCTGATGCTGTGATAATAAGAGCTCCAAACATATATGCAAAGCACTGTAGGCTCCTTTAGAAGTTGTATTTTGTAGGATGCAGTCCTATAACACTAAGTATGGTCCAAATCTGGCGCAATTCTTACTTTTTCACCAATTTTATAAATACAATGTTAATTAAAGTTCCATTATTAAGGATTATTTTAAACCTTTATATGATTTACTAAGATGACTGCATATGCACAATCAGAGTACTATGAATTACTGTTTAATTATAGAATAGTAGTACTGTTGGCTAAATCATGTCCTTGCAAGAGATGTTCATTTTATAAAGTGTATTTCCTTAATCATAGTCATTAAAATTGATTCATTAATATGGTTTAATGCAAAATTGTCATTCTCCATGTTCATCTACTTATCCTGGAGCTGCTTTACATAGGCGCATCTCTTTCAATTACAGCTTAAATGTCTTGTTTAGGACTGGTGGAAGTTGGACATAGGCGGAAGTAGACTGGTCCTTGTCTATCCCGCATGTTCACTTTACTGACAAGTTGCTTAATTCATCTTTTCAATAGGGATACCCACGTTGATGTATCCCTTTTATTTTTTTGCTCTGTAAAAGTTTGCATTTTGGACATCTTTGCCGCATTTATGACAGGTAAATTAGACTCTTGCGTCATACTATTCCTCATGTAATTTGCATTTTGCGGTTTGGGTTTAGTATATCAAATGTTGGTTCACAAAATTGTAAAACTTCAACTATCTTTGAGGGATTTATATTAGTATTTAAGGCTGCAATCATGGTCTTTTTAATTATTTTAAAGGGATTTAGTACTAGAATCATTGCAATACATGCATCAAAATTAGTTAGCACACCTGACCAATTGAAAATTTGAGCTTATTGATATTACTGATTAGCAAAACCATCTATGGTTTCACCACTCTTGAACTGAATACACATATTTCCTGCTTTTGGCTTTCAACGCGCTCTAGGCTGCCAAACTTGCTCATAACGGCGTCCTTTACCCCACTGTAAAGTTATTTGATTGTCGGTAATCTGGGCAAAACCAGATTTAGGCTTTCCATATTCATCAAATTGATTATAGTAGCATCTTTCTGTTAATCCCCGCATCCTGCCATATTCTTCTAAAGATTTAATAGATGTGGGAACATTATCCTTTTAGGTTCAGATAGTTTTGGGGATAATTTGAATGTGTCAATTACATAGGAATTATTGCCAATATATTCCATTGGTTTGGAATAATAGCCAATAACTTGAGGCTTGTTGGTGGGCATTCGATATAAGATCTAATATACTGTTTCCAGATGAAGAGCTGTTAAATATTACTCCAATCATTTTTTACTTGCAGTGGCTTGCAATTTTCTCTAAGCTAGATAACCATGCTAAAGCTTTCTTTCACCATATATTTAATTTAACTTATATACTTTAGATTCCAGTTTTTAAGGCTTGTTTCTTCTAACCCTTTAGTCAAGCAACAGATTTGGGCAACTTTTTTTCTGAAAGTTCTAATAAAACAGAAATCTGTTCTTGTATTTTAAAGATTTCCTTATGCACCCACGTTAAGTTGGCCATTACTTCCCATTCCATATGACACATCAATCATATTGTGAACTACTTGCCGCATGATGACTTGGCCCAGATGCTACCTGTAGTAGCATACTTGTTGTAAAGTGGCAACTGCACAGGGTTAGGAGGGGTATTTATTAAAATGCGCCCTTTAGATGACAGAAAGCACAATTTAAATCATAACTTTTGATACCCTCATCTTAAAAGGCTTTAAGCAAATGCCGCCTAACAATAAAATAATAAGAACTACTATAAAAACCAGTAGGAGAACCAAGGTGATTGTGAAGGATAATTAAATATATATATATATATATATATATATATATAGGTGATGAATGGTAATTGAATGTATACCTATCCATTAGTATAGGCATTGGTTTCTAATAATTACATATAAAATTAGTCATCAATTGTAGCATTTGATAAGCTACTAGATATGAAGTTCCTACATAGTGTTAAAAGTTGTGACAATTACACGCAAGTGTTAGTAACATTAAAAAGAGTTATTGATTGTGACATATAATTTAAGTGAGTTTAGCCATCAAACTAACTAAGATCAATAAATTGATTGCTATAAAATCTAAATTGGAACTTCCCATGAGGAAGTTTTAATAATATGGAACTAGCTAATTAATTATCAACCATGTTCAATTAACTAATACCCTAGTTTTGGAACACATAAATGAAAAGTTAAACCTAATTAAGATTTCAACAGTCACACATCATATCCTATAAAACTGCTATTCTGCACATAGCACTCTCTTGTTTATGAGAACTTGATAACATTCTACTGCACAACCATTAATTCTGCACAATGTGCAATACTTCACGTCTTCAAGAAAATATGTGTAGAAGATGCATGAAATTACTCACTTGAGGTTAATATATGCCCACTGAAAACGGTTTAAAAACTGTATCTGAGAGCCTCCATGAAGCCTAACGGAAAAAGAGAGCAAAAAGAAGAGCATATAGCAATTTCTAACAGGTTTTCTTATGATCCATCAGACAGATGTCTCACATTATTTTCTCTCATCTCCAAATGTTTCCATGCTCAAGAAACTTCTTCTGCAATTTAATCTGAGCATGTGCATATTCTTCGCTTTTAAACTCTGTATTGTTAGTTGATTTTTAAACGATAATAATAAGAGGAGAGGGTGTAACCTTTTTATCCTAGCTATAATGGGGTTTAACCTGTTTTGATTTTTAGTTCCCCACCTTAGCTTGTGGTTACAGGTGTGCACAACTAACCCAGTCAAGCGTGTCCATATAATATGGCCAATTGATAGGTTCAGTAGTTTTTATAAAGGTTTTTTTATTGGTTGATTTGACAAAACCATTTGTTTTAGCTGAGTGGTTGGTGGTTTGTTGATTTGAGATAGGCTCAATGGGTTTAACAATGGGTTGGGGTTTAGTTATGACTTGACATTTACCCATAAAATCTTGTTGGCTAAACTTCCATTGTCTAACACCATGGCCTTGAGGGATAATGAGATGAAATTTTCTGTATTATCGACCCAGTGCTTTGCCACCCCAACCAAAGGGGATCTAGTTACTTATTCTTAATTCTTAAATTCCTGGTTTGATAAATTCAATGTGTTTAAGTAAGTGGTTGGTGATTGCTTGATTAAATAGTAGTTTCATTGGTTTTTGATGAGTAGTTTGTGGTTTTTGGTTGATTTGAATAATTTAATCTGTTTGGGGCAAGTAGCTGGTGGTTTTTGGTTGATTCAATAAGTTCAATTAGTCTTGACCGAATGGTTAGTGCTTAGTTGATTCAAAAGATGAATTTAGTTTGCCAAGTGGTTTTCAGCTTTTGGTTGATTCAATAGATTCAATTTGTTTTGGCTAAGTAGTTAGCGATTTAGTCGATTTGATAGTTTAAGTGGTTTTGATGAACGGTTGAGGATTGTTTGATTTGGTAGGTCCAATTAGTTTTGGCCGAGTGGTCTATGGTTTAAAAGATTCAACAGATAATATCGGTTTTGGCCAAATGGTTGGTGGTTTTAGTTGATTAGACAGGCTCAATAGTTTTGCTATGTATTTTGATGATTATGCAGTTAAGTATGTTTAATTACTTTCTAAACTTATCGACGATCATCTATAAATTTAAAAAATAAAATAATCATTTAATATTATTTGAACATAAACTTGAGCAACGCTAAGTAATCCAGCTAGTATTTAAAACCATCAATGACGCATCATGCTTTCAGCTGGATAGCAATTGACATCGATTATGATTTGAATGAAAGTGGAAGCTCAATTTGAGCTAGAGTACCAATCAAGTGTCATATGGAGGTTATCATGTAATATGATTTGCCAAAATAGAAAATCATTATATATCTATGACGAATATTTGATTCATTAATAGTTTAATTAAATCATTCATGCGCAATAAAGAAGTCACCAAAGGTACACTTGTTTTAGATTGAACATATATGACGATCAACAATGACCTCGTTACATTTAAATGAAGTAATAAGTTAAACTCAGTCAACATTTTTATAAAACAAATATTGTAAGGCTTCACAAGTTGGATGTCAGCGGTAAACAAAGTTACATGGTTCATTTGGAGTGAAGTTTTTGAACTTTTAAGTGACAGAGATAGAAGAGGATGTAGACTAGTGTCAAAGCTTTGGAACCAGATAATATCAGACAAAGCGTTTTCAATTTGCTACATATTTGCAAACGATCTTCACTGGTTTCAGACGGTTTGGTAAAACAATTGGTCGCGCCTTTATTTTTGGATGCAATGCCCAGATACTAAAGGAGTTGTCAAAGTACTGCCCAAGGATTGATGAACTGTATATTGCGTTTGATGTTGTCATAGTTGAGGAACTTGACAAAGTACTCAAATCTATTCAACTAATATCACCCAAGTATCTTCATCTATATAGTCGCAATCTTTTTTATGAACATCAAATTATATGCCATATGAACCTCACTCGCCTCAGCAGCAATACCATGTACCATCAAAACGATGCCATGGAACTCCTGAAAGGGCTAAATTTACCTGGACTTAAAGCGCTTTATTTAAACTTTATTGCCACAAATAGTGAGATATGTGAATTTTTGGCGAGCAAGTTCCCTAGGCTAACCCAATTTACTTCAGTTTGTAGCTTCAATACCAGTTCCACTAAGCCAATTCAGTTCCCACCTATTCCCACCTTAAAAGATGTTGATATTTCAATCGAGCATACCAATAGCCAAAAGGTTTACTACCCTGAAATGAAGCTTTCTAGAATAAGGAGTGTTAAGTTTGTATCCGATGTTTCTGTTCATCTGCTACCTTTAAACTTTGATATGCCAACCTTTTGTTCAACTACAACAGTATCATTGAGCTGGGAGATTTCATTTCATGATGGGGTTCATTCTGTTTTCTCAGCTGCCAAAAGCCTTACGCTACTATCAAGTCCACTCAATAACCATCCAAAAAGAATTCTCCAAACCATACCCCATGTTCAACATCTTGTCCTAAACTCATTTGAGAACATATCAACCAAAGCATTGCATTTTCTCCCAAACCTAACCAGAGTTGAGATCAGCGTAACTGAAATCAATTCCTCTCTCAAGTTGCTGGAGTGGCAAACTTCCCGCCTCCTCAACTTACGCAAGCTTCAACTCTACCAAAAAGATGATGGGTTTAGTGCATGGGAAACCAAGCTCAACGAAACTAAGCTTCTATTTAAGTCCCTGATCATTTTCTCTTCAAACTCACGACTTAATCCATCATTCTGTTTAGCCTTGGTACGCGTCTCCCCATGCTTGCGTCTCATTAATGCAGACCTACATAAAGGCGATCTAACTTTTTTCAACTTTAATTTTCCATCAGTTGCTATCCAACCTAAATGCTTTTATATGTCTTCCTGTGACACAGTTTGGGACATAAATATGCTTTTAAGTTTTTAATATATTTTAATCAATAAAACAAATTCTATAAGCCTTAAATAATTTTTTCTAGAGTTGAACTGAACATAATATTGTAGTTTATATATGGTGAGCTACTTCTATTTAATACTAATTTTGGAAACTTCAAACATTTAAAGTCTAATACATTGCTTTCCATTTTTTAACTTCAAAGTCACTATTGTTTTAATATTCCTATTTTTAATAATATCATAATAATCAATTCTTAATTAATATATGTTTAATGTTTTGCAAAGATCCATACGGTAGTTTTCATGATTTTATTTTTGATTTATTTAAGGTATGCCGACCAGGGGAGAGACAGTACCAAAACTCAAAACAAAACAAAATAACCTGATCAAAAGAATGACTGGGAAGATAAAACAAAAACAACAAACCAGGCGAGGAGAGGAAACTGCTGACTTACCATGGCTGAGGGGGTTGGCAGTTTGTCTGCAGATGAGTTTGCCATGACTGTCATGTTGGTTGGAGAGATGGACTAAAGTGGAGAGCCAGGGTGGTGAGGCATCAGTGTAGTGTGGGTGGATGGCGGTGTAGTATGGGTTCTCCACCTCCTCATTAATATTAGCATGGTAGACCACTTCAACAAATTCTGCTATATGAAGTTCAGCTTGATTGCAGGCTTTGAGGAGTTGGGCAAAATCAGAGATACTCTGGTGGGTAATTTTAGCAGATGTGTTTAAAATCTACTAGTTTAGTGATATGTATGACAGCAGCTTTGGCATTGTCAAATAGTTTTGAGATATTGCTGCAGGGAGATTTGGGAAATTGGGGGAAAGTAGAGTTGGGCAGCCCTAGTTGGTATTGAGCC
Source organism: Massospora cicadina (assembly GCA_022478985.1). Classification (NCBI taxonomy): domain Eukaryota; kingdom Fungi; phylum Entomophthoromycota; class Entomophthoromycetes; order Entomophthorales; family Entomophthoraceae; genus Massospora; species Massospora cicadina. The sequence continues at coordinate 47,508 of JAKSZP010008366.1, forward strand.
ACTGAATTGGCCACTGCTTTGCGTAGGTTTGGGCAATGGGGAGAGGCCACTGCAGCTAAGGCAAGTTGATGGTCACTTTAAAAGGAAGCAGCATTGGGTTTAGGAGTGAAATGTTTGGGAAGTGGGGTATTGTCAAAATCAGAAAGGAAAAATTCAGCCTGACCATAATCGAACTGGCTGAGAGGTTGACCAGTTTGCTCACTCATGATTATGTACCTGATTTGTCAATCTTGGCCAATAGGTTTCATAAATTTTGGCTCGCAAGAATAGTGGTGTTAGAAGTTGGGTGGGTGGTAGTGAGCAAATGGGTTGCTTGGGAGCAAATAGCAGTCCAAGACTGACTCTGATTGGTGGGAGTAGAATTGGATGGGTTAATGTGGGTGGTTGATTTGGTGGGGGCCAATTTCCCACTCTGGCTCATTGAATGATAATGTTGGGTGGGAGGGGGCAGCAAAATGCCCCATTCAGAACCTGCTGATTGTGGCTCCAAAGCCACATCAGAGGGAGTGGATCAAGGGCAGGATTTTTTTAAATGGTTGAGTCTAAAACAGAGGGGACAAATTTGTGTGATCATTATCCACCCAAGCACAAAAAAATTGCTCAGGCGCTGCTGCAATATGAGCATGGGGGATTTGGTGGGCTATGGCAGGGTGGTGTGGGATAATGGTAGCAGTAGCATGAGGGGCAACAAGGCGCTTGTAAAAATTTACTTAGGATTGATTATTGGCTGTTGACCCAGTAACCTTTTTACTGCACAGGTTTAATTTCCTTGTGCACTTTGTCGCGTTGTATAGAATGTATTAATCAATAATAGTATAGAGACTGGGGGTGGAAGGCAAGTTGGTAAGGGCGTACGGCTACCAACCTGAAGGTTGCGGGTTCAATTCCCACCCTTTGCACATCGATTGTGGTGCCAGCCAAAGGAAGCTATTGGCGGTTAGTAGGTCTAATAACACGGAAACCTTACCCATGACATAACCAGAAAAATTTGAGTCCCAATCTGGAGGTGGAAAAACTTTCTTTGACAGAGTTGACCCTGTTCAGGTTTCATATCATTTCTTTCTTTCAGTAATACCTGTCCCCTGGTTGGTTTGCTCGGTTAATTAAAAATAATAGTATAGAGACTATTATCCATAGTTTATATTGAACTATTATTTGGCCCAACACTTGGCCAGTATTTCTAATTAAATACTCTTAAAGTTGTACTCATAGGGTTTTTTACCTATACTCTTGTCCACCCAATCTTTGTTAAAATTACTGGTGACAGTCTCTTTCAGCCAACACACAGTCAGCAGCTATCCCTAATTGTGGTTGCTTCATCTCTAGATCCCTGCTCAGATCTTTAAGCTTCTCTCTGAGAGTATCTAATTATTGCCTTCTGCAATAATATCCTTGAGATAGAACAACACAATAGAAGCTGATAGTCTAACTATACACCAAATTGATAATATTACTGTAAAGTACTTGTTATCTTAAAACTAGGGTTTTTTTATTATAGTATATCCTAGGGAATTATATAGTAGGGGATTTGGATGTCCAACCCTCAGTTGACACCTCTTCAATGATATGACAGCCGTTGCCATTGAATCACCTTTCCTCATCTCAGCATCAATGGTCTTCCCCATCCTGGCTAGGATTCCATTGTTGGACATCCTCAAGACCTCAAATGGAAAGAGTCAGAAAAATGTGTCCCTAACATTTTCCTCAAAATCCAAGAAAACTAACCATAATTGGCTAGCAACCTGCTTAGGTAATGGGACTTATTGCCCATTATGGCAGGTCACTTCACCACTTATTCAATTTGCTAGTTGCAGGCAGCATTACTCGCCTCATAATTCGCTATTCATTCCCAATAAGTTGGTGATGAAACTTGACTGATCTCAATTGGTACACTTGATAGTTAATCACTATCAGATGCCCCTATTTCGTCAGCAACTCCACCCAATGAGATCTTAGGTATTCATCCAGATTGATCCCAAATGGATATGACTAGGTAAATATCCCAAAATCCCCCAAATGTAGTTACTCTGAAATTTGGGCCAACCAATGTCTGATTCACTTTGCCTTAGGGAATTTTCCCCCATCAATACCAGGTAATCTAGCAGGGTAGGAATATGGGCAAAACTCCCAACACATCCCCCTCTTGCCTAGATTTCCAGTGAGAAAAGGACTGGGCATGGAAACACCACTTTGGACACTTGGTCAAATACTTCATTGGTTCAAGTGGAGTACGCTCATCAATATTCAACGCTGCTTGGGACGACCTTCAGCATATGGCATTCTTCCTCTTCCTCCTCGCTACCACCTTCTCAGAGCGCAGTTTCCACGACCTTCTGTTGTGCTGGGCTGATCAATTTACTCATGATGATATTAATCCTGTGATCTGGTTTTCCACCTGTCAGGGTATATGACCCGCTGTCATATTCAGGATTCTTGGTCTGGCATCCTTGATTTCCTGATTTTCTCCTCATCCTAGACAGGAGACCCTTGCCATCAATATTCATTTTGCAGCTTAATTAAGAATACTTATCTTCTATTCACCTTGTTATTTTGCTCATAACCTCTTGGCTGTATGTCATTCCTAATTCTTCCATTGGAGAGCTTATCTCATTATTTTAGAGATTAATTTCCCCAAAATTGGAGCCTAATAGATTATAGAGTGCATAATGTCAACTTCTATATAATTCCAGCATCCCTCTTCTCATCTAGCTCATATATCAAATTCTGAATCTTGCTACCAGTAGCTCCTCAATAGTCTGTCTGATCCAGACCTCTGTCTCTTCCAGCAGATGAGTTGGGATGCTCGACGGAACCTCTTTTATGGTCCTTCCAGGACTCATATGCCTAGTCTGGCGCAATTAGCTAGTCCTTCCATCAAATTACTGGAAACAGTAACTAATCCTTCCAAAAGCAGGCTGGCCATTGTTTTGAACAACTCTTGGATGACTCTTCCTATGCAGTTGATTCCAGAGTTGGACTTCAAAACCCTCCTAATTTGGCTCCTTTTTCTGATGCTCTAAACATCATTGTAGATGCTCCATAGATTATGCTGATTGCTCTGGATCGTTTGTTTCTGGCTGGGTCAGACTTGCTCCCTGAGTTCCTCTTCTGACTCAGTCAACTCTACAAACCCGCTGTTCTGGTCTCCAAGCTCTCAATCAGTAACAGCATCCACTTTGAGCTCCCCTATGCTGAACTCCAGGCCCAAGTCACTGAGGCTTTGACATTAGCACTGAATCCCTCTGATCTTGACAACCTTCTGGATCAGGATACTGCCACTTATGCTCTTTGCTTTGCTGGCCAAGTTCTTCGAAGTTGGTCTACAAAGCTTCCAGCCTCGCCTGGTTTCCACCAATCGTTCAGCTTTAGCTTCCATGAAGCCTGTAGTCACCGCTTGCAGGATGCAATCTGCTCTCTGCACAACTATCTCTTCTCCAGAACTTTGCATCAGTAACTTCCGCTGATGGCATTAATAGGGGCATGATTCAGCAATTCCCATCAAGTATTCCTTCTTTGTTGCCGGCCCACATGTCTGGGTCCTTGATGAACCCCATCGGCAGGTGCTCAGGACTAATATTACAGCTCCTGTGCCATATTGGGATTACTCAGGGTTATTCACTGATTGCCTCTTTTTATACTGCTGCTTTCCTCCCCACTCCAGGGTTTTGCGATTGGCATCTTCCAACATCTCAATTTCCCTTCCCCTAGTCAATTTTTCTCAGGGCTCAGCGTCCACTCAACAAACTTGGTTTCATGTAGGTCTCGCCCTTGCTAGCATCTGATCGCATATTGATTTAAATGGGCTGTTTATTCCTACCACAATTCATCCTCCCTCCCCCAAGAGGCAACATAGGCGAAATCATCCCCGTACTGAGGACAACCAATATAAAAATTAAAAAATTATATTGGCTTTTTTTCTATACATTTAAAAATCTTCTTTCCCAATATTTTTTAATAATTTTTTATCTTTTATTTGCTTTTTTTCTAATGGAACTTGATCTTGTTTTGGTTCAGAGATCCTTTTTTTCCTCAAACTGGATCCTGGGCACTTAAACCTACCAGTTTTCTATGGTTCAGCGGTCCTTTTTTTGGACTTAATTATCTAGATTGGTTCAGAGGTCCTTTTTTCGGACTTGACCTAGTTATCAGGACATGACCAACTTAATGGTTCATCAGCCCTTTAGGAACTCTTTTATTTTTTTCATCGATCCAATGCTTTAGATACTTAGTGTGGACTCGATTTACAACTCTTCCATCCAAAGGATTTATGATGGAGTAAGCATTGGTTGCCATCTTGGCGATTACTTCAAATGGACCTGACCATAATGCATCTAATTTTCTTTGTCTGAAACCATGCGTATTGCAATAGGCGACTCTTTCCCCTATTCAATATTCTTCTAAGGGCTAGTCAGTTCTTGTCATCCATCAATTTCGCTCATATCCTTTTCTTCAAAGTTGTATCAATGCTTGCAATTGCATATCAATCAGGATACTCATCAGTTGGTTCAAGTATTTCTTGGTACTCATCCCTGATGTAGGTTCCACCACAGAATATAAAATCTGCGGCAACGCGGCCTTTCTTCTGTATAATAATTCAAATGGCATCTTTCCCGGTGCTGTATGATGACTAATGTTGTAGGCAAACATCATTGAACTCAGGTACTTTCCCCATGTGGAAGTTCTCCCTGTGACTAGCTTCCTCGGCATTGCAGCCAGCATCCCATTGACCCATTCTACCAGTCCGTTCATCTTTAGCTGGTATGGTACTGATATGACTCCTCAGATCCCCATTATTTTGTTTAACCTTGGGATCACATGAGATATGAAGTTGGTCCCATTGTCACTCAGCAGTACTTGTGGACATACATGCTGGTTTAAAACTTGATCCAGGATGACTCTCGCAGTACTGGTAGCATCTACTTTTGTTAGGGTCTTCATCTCAACCCATCTCATCAGATGGTCAATGGCAACTATGATGTACTTGACTCCCCCTGTGCTTATTGTCAGCGGTCCTATCATGTCAATGGACACCATGTGCCAGGCGAATACAGGGTGGACCAGTCAGTATCCAGTTGTACTCTTGTGTGGTTTGTGCAGCTAGAACTACATGCAACAAGCCAGATGATCCACAACATTGTAGTTAATTGATTCCCAGTAATAATACTGGCAAATATGGTCAGTTGTCTTTCTCAGGCCTCTGTGCCCAACAACCTTGTGAGCTGCTTGTACTATTGCTGCTCTTTCCAACAGTTTTGGGAATAATAGCCGCTTCTTGTTGATCATCTTGAATACTTGTTTATCCATAGTCTTGGTGTTTTCCATTGCTTTTCAAAGTGCACCTTGGATTTCTTGGGGCTCATCCCCAATTCTTCCTTTGACCGTTCTCTGGAATTGCTCATCCGCCTGCTGGTATACCAACTGGACCATTGGCAACCGCGATAAGCCATCCGCGTTCTGGTGAGAAGCCCCCATCAGTGGACTATCTCATAATTGTAAGCCTGAAGCATAAGTGCCCATTAGGCCAGTCGTCCTTCTGGTTCCCTTAGATTGTGCAGCCAATGCAGCGAAGAGTGGTCCATCACCACCTTAAAGTGTGTTCTGTGGACATAAACCCAAAACTGCTTACATGCAAAATGACCGCAAGGCATTCACGCTCAGTCACAGTGTAGTTCCTCTCAGCGGCTGAGAGTGTCCAGCTCACATATGCACTGGATGCTCATCCCCAAGTTCGTCTACTTGGCTCAGTATGGCACTGATCGCCATCAATGAAGCATCAATTTGATGATAATCTCCCAATCAAATTTTGGATATTTCAGAATTGGCAAATCTATCAAATACTGGCATAACTTATCGAAGAAGTCCTGGGCCACTTCATTCCATATGAATCCTTTTTTTGGATCCTTTAATAAATGTAATAATGGCTCAGCTATTTGGGCAAAGTCCTGAATAAATCTTCTATAGTATCTGACCATCCCAAGGAATACTTGGATGTCTTGGACACTCTTTGGTACAGCATATGCTCTATAGCTGCTATCTTCTGGGTTTGTGGCTGCAATCCACTGGAGTTGATTACAAATCCCAGGTATTCCAACTCTTTCTTGAAGAAGTGGCACTTCCTTGGCTTGATCTTCAGGTTAGCCATGGACAGTCTCTTAAAAACTTCTTCCAAGTGGATCAGGTGATCAGTAAACGTTCTACTGAACACATTGATATCATCCAAGTATACCAGGATGCACGACAACTTCAGGTCGCTTAATATCACATCTATGGCCCTATAAACGTTGCAGGAGCATTGCAAAGACCCTGGGGCATCCTCGTTGGCTGGTATAACCCCTGCGTGGTAATAATCGCGCATTTTTCTTGGTCTTCTTCTGGAAAGTCGATCTGCCAGTATCCCAAGATTAGGTCCATCGTGGAAAAATACTTCGCTTCTCCTAAAGCAATCTAGCACATCATTGATCCTTGGTAGGGGATACAAATCCTTCTTCATAATTTTGTTCAGCCTCTGGTAGTCAATCACCACCTGGTTCAATCCATCCTTCTTCTTCATGATCAGAATTGGACTCGCCCAGGGACTTGAGGACGGAACTAGAAGCCCATGCTTCACTAGTTTGCTGATCTCATCCTCCACTACTGCTTTGGTGGCTTTCAATCTTCAGATCAGTCTCATCCTTATTGGTATATTTTCCCCAGTGTTGACCTTGTAATTATGTCTCATGTGCATCCCAAATCATGGTTGTCCTGAGTGAACACTTCCCAATATTTCTCAAATAGTTTTATCACCTCTTCCTGCTGGCCTTCCGGCAGATCAGCGAGCATCTCCCAATCAACCAATAGGCTGATGCTTTCAGCTACCCCAGCTGGTAATCCCATTTCATCAAGTGACCCAAAATCGTGGAATTGTCTCAATTTAGCCATTAGGATCAGATAAATAAATGTGATGATCTGATTCCTCTTGATCTTTATTAGTTTTTCACTCAAATTTTCCAGGAGAACTCGAATTTCTCATGGCTCAGCATTATTATTTCAGGAGCTACCCATGGCTCCACTCTGGACTTCTTCCAGGGGCTTCCAACCTCCCCATAAAACAGCTCAGGAATCTCCAAAGTTAACCCTGTGCCAACTATTATCTGCAATCCAGCCGGTATGGTCCTTTCTTTCTTGATCCTTAATGGAATTCCCCAGTTTTCTAGGATTTCTGCCGGCATCTCTCATCACTTCCTACCAACTAATTGGTATCAAATTGGTACAATGCTGTCATTGTATATTATATTAATAAAGTTGTTTCTCCGATTCAATGGAGCTTCACCATCCTTCTGGTATACCAATGGTAACGTCTGACCCAGGATGGTCAACGTATTATCCTCAAAGTTACATTTAACTCCATACTTCCATAGAAACTCCATTCCAATCAGTATATCATAGTTTTGGTTCGCCAAAACTATTGCTGGTGCAGATACCACCAATGACCTAAATCATAGTGGCAGCGCAATATATGCTCCACAGGAAACGTTGGTGTTTGGCCCAGCTGTCCCATATTCTCTCTTGTGTTCCAAGTCCAGCGAGATCTTCATCCTCTTTACCATCTTGGTTGACACAATATTGATGGGCGCTCCATTGTCAACAATTGCCCTCACCCTCACTTGATTCACTTGTATATCTATATATGTACACTCGGAGTATTGTAATATAGTATTTACTGAGTGAATGGCGGCGTTATTATCCAAATATAGGGTGTGAATAATTTGCGCTGATAATTCAGGAAATGATTCCTTTATTGCGCGCCGAGGGGGATAGACATATTGGCCACATCTAAATGGACGTCTGATAACTCTTCAGGATTCTTAGTGGTTCAAATCTTCTCTGCCAGTTGTCAGGTGTACAGCTGGGCAACTTTCTGAATTATCCAGGGTCAATCTTCTTCGCCCCAGCTCTGGTCAAAGCATTCACATCCATATTGACCACTTGGTATAGCTGATCCTGCTCATTGTCTATGATCAGATTGCTAATATTTATTTCTTAATTCATGATATCAGGAGGAACAGGTTTCTCCACCGCTCTAGACTGTTCCTTGTCTGGGCAGCGGGCCCTTTTCCTTAATCCTTGGCAGCTGCTGTCTCCTTGACCAGGAACACGTTAATCTGATCCTTTGGCTTTTTGCAGTGTACGGCGAAATGTCCTTTCCCACAACACTGATAGCAGACCTTCTCTTTCTTGCTTAACCATCTGAATTCTTTTGGCTTAATTCCCAGCACGGTTTGATTGGTAGCCTCTTTTTCTCCTTTGTTTCCCTTCGTTGTATTTGGATTTTGTACCAGATTAGACTTGAAGCTTCTATTTGGGGCATCAAACGTTGCTCCCGAAATCTTCATGTTGTCTACCATTTTCAAGGTAGTTATTTCTGTCATGAACACAGAAGAAATCATATGATGCAAATTGCAATAAAGATGAAGGGCCGCTTGCAAAGCAATTTTAGCATCAAAGTCGTCCAATACTTTTTCTCCAGCCAGGATCTGCTACTCCTGGCAAAATCAATCTGCGAAGCTAGCAAGAGACTCATCTTTATGGAACTAATTTCCCATAAATTCTTGCTTGTGTTTCGACATGTGGGTCAGACTCCCAAACTCCTTCATTATGGCCACATTTGCCTCTACATACGACCAGCTGTCACCCTTCAAGTGGGGTAACACTAGGTTTTGACAGTCAGTGTCCAGGCAGTTCATGACTGTCAATGCCCTTTGACAATCTCTGTAGCTGTTCATAGTCAAGTCAAACAGTCAGAAAACTGCTGAAGCGTTATCCTGATGGAAGGTTGGCAATTTCGGCGTTGCCCTAAATTCCTCTGAGTCATTTCTGTCCAATTTTCTCGATTAGGCTACTTGGCTAAGTTGCAGAGTGACTTTGGGCATCATCTCCAAAGTGGCATTGAAAGTGGGTGGCATATTCCTTGGGGTATTCAACTTCCCAAGTATCATGTGAGGACTTCTCTCTTCAGCATCACTGGCCATATTGGGCTCAAAGCACATCTGTAAGCTTTCAGTTCATCCACTTGTTTGATTAATTCCTCAATTTCTGCACCAAACTGTCTTAAATTAATGAAATCTACTTCTCACTCCATTTTCAGATATAGGACCTCTCAAGCGAAATTCCCTTCTTTCTTCTACAATGAGTTTATTTTGCCAAGTAACTCATTCTTAGTTTGGCTACATTCTCTACTCCTTCCTTCACCAGGTGAAGCATTCTTCCAGGGCCGCGAACTCCCAATGGTCCACTGAGTTTAAGGCATTCTGGCTCACAGTGGTGATCTCAGTCCACCGCTTGCATAGTTCTTCTTTGTATGACATTATAATAGATTCCTTACTCAACTACCCCTGTAGTGAGCACCAACTTGTAAAAATTTACTTAGGATTGATTATTGGCTGTCAACCCAGTAACCTTTTTACTGCACAGGTTCAAGTTCCTCATGCACTTTGTCACATTGTATAGAATGTATTAATCAATAATAGTATGGAGACTATTATCTGTAATTGAGATTGAACTATTATTCAGCCCAACACTTGGCCAGTATATCTGATTAAATACTCTTGAAGTTGTACTCATAGGAATTTGTTCCCTGTACTCTTGTCCACCCAATCTTCATTAAGATACCTGGTAACAGTCTCTCTTGACCCAGAACACAGTCAGCATCTATCCCTATTGTGGTTCCTTCATCTCTAGATCCCCGTTTAAATCTTTGCTCTTCTCTCTGAGAGTCAACCAATTATTGCCTTCTGCAATAATATCTTTGAGATAGAACGACACAATAGAAGCTGATAGTCTAACTATACACTGGATTGATAATATTACTGTAAAGTACTTGTTATCTTAAAACTAAATTTTTATTATAGTAAATCCTAGGGAATTATATAGTAGGGGATTCAGCTGTCTAACCCTCAGTTGACACCTCTTCAATGAAATTGCAGCCGTTGCTGTTGAATCACCCTTCCTTGTATCAGCAGCAATGGCCTTTCCATCCTGGCTAGGATTCTATCATTGGACATCCTTGAGACCTCAAACGGAAAGGTCAGAAAACGTGTCCCTAACGTTTTCCTCTCAATCCAATCAAACTAACCATAATTGGCTAACAACCTGCTTAGTTAATGGGACTTACTACCCATTATAACAGGTCACTTCACCAACCAATCAATTTGCTAGTTGCAGGCAGCATCATTCGCCTCACAACTTTCTATTTATTCCCAATCAGCTGGTGATGAAACCTGACAAATCCCAATCAGTACGCCTGATAGTTAATCACTATCAGATGCCCCTATTTCGTCAGCAACTCTGTTCAATGAGATCTTAGGTATTCATCCAGATCGATCCCTGACAGATACAACCAGGTAAATATCCCAAAATCCCCTGAACATAGTTCCTCCAAAACTTGGGACAACCAATTTTTAATTCACTTCACCTTAGGGAATTTCCCCTAGCGATATTAGGTAATCTAGCAGGCTGGGAATATGGGCAAAAAACTTAACAGCGCTCTGCAATGAAGGGAACAGCGAAGATGAGGTTGGGCTGAGAGCCATACACTATAAGCCCCGCCATCTGCTGATCATACAAAACTTGGGGTGGAAGGTGGGAAGGGAAGGATGCAAAGGATATCACCATTGTGGTGTCTGTAGGCAGGCAAGTTTGGGTAGTATGGATGGTAGTATTTTTTTAAAATAAGGGAGTAGAAGCTGCTGCTGCAATGGCCTCCTCCATCTGGAATTCAATATTGAAATAGCTTTTAAAAGGGCAGAAATCAAATCCAGCCAGTGAAAATACAGCAGTAGTCAATTCAATAATTGCCTTTTCAGCATATGGAAATAAATGCCCGTAGTCAATATGGAGGCAAAATCAGATTGTGGAACAAGGGAGGGAAAGAGTATGGGGATGTAAAGGGTGGATATGTGCCAGGTGGGGCGCTAAATCCCATGGGGACAAAATGGCTGGATGAAGATGACGGGCTATCTGACCCCATGTGAATGCTTTTGCCTGAATGGTGGATAATGCTAGGTGGTGGAGCACCGCTACCCCATATTGGAGCAGCAGGAAGCTGATCTGTGGACATATTGTAAAAGGGTATGGCCAGATGGCAGTGGTAAGCTAAACTTATTTTTTAATTAAATCACTTGAAAGTGAGATCAAGCGGAAAAAAGTCCTTCATGATATTATTTTCAGTACCTTCAATACACTTTACATAAATCAAACTGCTTATCTCAAAGAATAATGGGGATAAGAGTTTATGCTCTATCTTTATGCACCTTTACAACTAGTGATTTACTAGTGGAGATACTTGGCGTTGCTCATATTTAGTTACTACCAAGCAATTTGAACTGAAAAATTTTTTTAACCAACTTTGAAAAAGAAGGAGGTTCTCTAATCAATCTGTATATATCTTCTTGTTTTCTTCTATGTTTGGTCACACACAACTCTGAAACTACAAGACCAATTTAGATGCCTAAATTTCTCAAAAATAGAGGATGCTTCAACTTATGTCCCATTTTACTTTTGTAAATATTGGTCAAGTATCTGACCATTAATTTAGTAAGTATATCAAAATGGGCTCAGAAGCGATGGATTTCAATTGTGAAACCAGTTAATTGCTGAATAAACTCTATTCCAGCATTGGTAAAGCAATAACTTCAAAGAAACTTATGACAAATGTCCCATGGCTGAGGGTATATTAAAAATTTAGGCAATTATAAGATCATAGTAGATGAGCTTAAATTATTATAGTTGGCTATCATTTTACATAATTTTGCCCAATAAATCTACTAAATTTGATAACATGTTTTTTATGGCAAATAGTAAATTTAGCAAAGATTAACTAATAAAGGTAACTAAATATAAAAAAACCAATTACTGTAGATGGTGATCAGTAATTTAGCATATATTGGCTAATAAAATCACCTAAATTTATTAAAATAAATTATTTTAGATAGTAATCATTAAATTTAGCATAGATTGAGCAATTGTCATAAAAACAGCAGAAGAAGTTTATACCAGCCTGCCAGTTGTAATGCATAAGCACCCAAAAAGCAAGCCAGAGTGCCAGAGGCATTGCTGCATGTATGATGTTGTATGGAGCTGTGAATTGGGAAAATGATAAATCGTTAGTGTAGGGCAATTGTGAATAGCAACCCAAAAATGAACCAAATTAAGACAAACCCAGATATAGGGGGTCTTGCTGAAGGATGGTACCATAGGTATAGCTTCTACATGGTCATCAGTGGGTGGGTTTAATACACTTGAGGAGACAAGGGGCTGATCCTTTCTTGGAAATAGTGGATGTAAGGCCACAAGATCCCAATATATTGATGGCAGATATTTGAAATAAAGGGGTTGAATTGCCAGAATTATCTGGCTCACTGAATCCAGCTGACGATGGTAGGGGACATAGTAACCATCAGTACTGGTAAAGCCCATCCAGTATAGGGACTGATAGGCCACCAGAGTAAAGCCATCGGGAAAATGGCTAGAAGGATATTTATTTATTATTTGAGGTGAGTTGACCTTGGGACAAATATACCACACCAATGAATGTTTTCTAGCCAGTACAGGTTTCAAACTCAAAACCTGCACTAGGGGTGGAAGCAGTTTTACCCACTCAGCTAACCACCCTTGCCAGAAGGATACTTAATAAAGTCAAAAATTGATAGTTTTTTAGAGGCAAATTTTATTTAAAGGAAAGTGAATAAAATCGACTGACAAATTTCTCAGTGCAATGCAACAGATTAAATAGTGGTCAAATGAATTGGGAACAAGAAGGGATCTTGTCCCTCAAGTTTGACCTAACCAGCGAATTATTTGGGGATGGGGGCAGATAAGATCAATAAAAACTGACATCAAAGAATTTGGCAGCAGGCCGAGTCACTGTCATTTGCCTTGAATGCCCAAACTGAGGCTCAACTGTATTCCCAGCAGTTGGTGCAATGGCATCTGGCCCAATGAGTGATGGGAATTTCCCAGGGCCACCCCAAGTAGGGTGGTCCCAATTGGTTGGAAACGGGTTTGGGATGCCCTAGCCAGCCATGCTTGGTCGCTGGAACATTCATTTAGTCAAAAGAGTTGCACTGGCTGAAACTCCCAATTTGCTAGATGTGAGCTTTGAACTATTGTTGATGGCTTATAATGCTACTACCTGCACATTGGGGATCATCCCCAACAATTTTGAGAGGGGTTAATTTCAACAATATCACTGCTGGCCAAATCATTACTTGTCAGCAATTCTGGCCAATAATTCAATCTTCATCCCTTTTTGACTATGTGGATTCTGATTGTCGTGCTTGTTTTCAATTGGTTTTGGACTAGTTGACTGTGATACAGTGATCTTGGTGCAGATTTCCCTGATCTGGCAGACAAGTTTGGCTGAGGTGAGTGCGGGCACCAGAGGAGGAATCTGAAGAGGGAGAGCTGTTACCAGCGCTCGTCCACCATGTGGGTGAGGTCACCCTGGGTAATGAGGGGTACAGCCATCCTCTTCAGAACCTTTTTACTCAGAAATGGAAAAGTGCCTGATCCACACACAGGGGACGTTCCCCGGGAATTACATTACCCTTTCCTGTTTCCAAAGGAAGTGCACCACCGCCAGAAAACTGCATGAGGGCCACATTTTTGTGCGCTTTGGGCAACTTGATCGCCTTTACGTTCATGACTTTTTTTTTGGGGGGTGGGGAGTATCAGGTGGTATTCATGAAATGCCTCAACCAGTTCTATACAGCTAGCACAATAACGGGCTTTAACACAACTGTTCTCATAAGCTAAATAACCTTTTCAGGCCACAAGATACTGAATGGACTGTAGGTATTTGTGGGATGCTAGGATACTTTCCACTTCAGCTTCCTCCACATTTTCTACTACAATTGACTCAGGATCTATGGGAACAGTACCCTTAAATGGTGACAACTGGAAAACTTGGAAGACGGGGTGCTGTGTCATGGAAACGGCAGAAGAAGTTTAGACTGGCCTGCCAGTCAGGATGCGTAAACACCCAAAAAGCAAGCCAGAATGCCAGAGGCATTGCTGCACGTATGATGTTGTATGGATCTGGGCATTGGGAGATGACGAATCATTGGTGTAAAACAACAGTGGTTATGATTCTGAGAACAAACCAAATTGAGCCCATCTCAGACCCTGGAGGTCTTACTGCAGGAGGTGGAGCTACAAAAATAGTTTCAATAAGTTCACCATATATGGGGCTGGTTTGACTGGGAAGACAAGGGTGCGGATCCTTGCTTGCAGATGGTGGACATAAGGCCACAAGATCCCAGTATACTGTTGTCAAAAGATATAACAACAGGGTTAACTTGCCAGAAGTATCTAGCTTGCTGAATCCAATCTACAATGGTGGGGGCCATAGTGACCATGAGTACTGGTAGAGCCCATCCGGTGTATGGACCAACATGCCACCAGGGAAAAGCCATTGGGGATGCGGCCAGAAGGAAATCAAATAAAAAAATTGATTGGTCTTTGAGACAAAATTTTATTGTAAAGGAAAAGGAAGAAAATCAACCAACAATTTTCTCAGTGCAATGCAACTGATTACATAGTGATCAATTGATGCAGGGACAAGCTGGGATTGAAACCCTCAATTTTAACCTAACCGGTGCATTATTTGAAAATGGGGTGGATAAGTTCACTGAGAGCCATCATCAAAAAATTCAGCGGCAGGCTGAGTCGCTGTCAGTTTGACCTCAAATGTCTGAACCGAGGCTCAGCTATGTTTCCAATGGTTGGCACAATGGCATTTGACCCAATAAGCAGCGGAAATTTCCCAAGGCCACCCCACATAGGGGCGGTCCCATTTTGTTGGGAATGGGTTCAGGACGCCCAACCCGCCCATTCCTGGTTGCTGTGCTATTATTTGGTTAAAAGTGTTGCATCAGCCACAATGCCCAATTTTCCAGAAGGAAGCTTCGAACGCTTGATAATGGTGCCTGATGCTGTTACCTGCCTATCAAGGATGATCCTCAACAAATTTTGGGAGGGGGTGATTTTTTGATTGTAGTGTTAGCTGAATCAAAACCGTCAGCAATTATGACCAATGGATCAGTCTTCATCCCTTTTTGACCATTTGGAATCCAAACATTGGACTGATTACCCCTCAATTTTGTTCCAATCAATCGCATTTCAGCAATCTTAGTGCAGATTTCACTAATTCCATGTAACAGTTCTGCTGAGGTGAGTGTGGGTACTGGGGGAGGGATCTGAAGCAGAAGACCTGTTACCCAGTGCTCGTCTACCATGTGGGCAAGATCTCCCTGTGTAACGAGGGGTACAGCCATCCTCTTCAATACCTTCTTACTCAGGAATGGGAAAATGGACCAATCAACACCCAGGGGACATTCCCCAGGACTTACATGCTGTTTCAAATGGGCTGGTAGTTTTAATTGGAACGCACCACTACCCAAGTCTTTCTCCACCAAATTAGGCCCAAACACTTACTTGCAAACTTATGGGAGGATACCTGCATTCTCAAATGACGCATGTCAAACATACATAGAAGCCCACCAATATGTCATGACCCAGGAGTCGCTTATGATCTGTGAACCACTTGTAGTCTTTGACAGCCTTAGTGAGGTACTCCCACACTAAGGATTGAGTAGACCTAATATGTTCAGCATGATCTGCGGCAGCTTGGACCTCAGGCTGCAAGCAGGTCCAATTGAAAAAGAAGGATTATATCCTAGAATTTCTTCATAAGGAGAAAACCTTGTGGAAGCGTGAATCCTGTTGTTGTAGGCGAATTGAGTGAGGGAAAGGTCGTTAGCCCAGGTGTCCTGTGCGGCTGCAGCATAGCAACGCAGGTACTGTTCTAGGACTTGGTTAACTCGCTCAGTTTGTCCATCAGACTGTGGATGATATGCTGTGGAGCGACAGGGGGAAATTTTTAAAATAGATAAATTTTTACTCCAGAACTGCACTGTGAACTGCAAACCACAGTCACTGATGATCTCCTGCGGGAGACCAAACATTGAAAAAACATGGCGCACAAAGAGACGAGCATTTTTATCTGACAAAATTGCAGAAGCACAGGGGATAAAAAGGGAAAACTTGGTGAAACAATCAACTACCACCATCACCGCTGTAAACCCATTTGAGCAGGGAGTTTGACAATAAAATCCATGGACCTTCCACCTGTTGTAAGAGATGTAGAAGCCCATTCCTACCAGAGCGATCTGACTTAGCCTGAGCACAAGTAATTCAACTGGCAATCTAGGCCAGAACTTCCTAAGTTAAACCCGCCCAATTGTAGGTCCTCTTGGTCAAGTCAATGCATTTCTTATTTCCCGGATGGCCAATTGTGGGAGGGTCATGATGTGCGCAAAGTACCTCAGCTTTGAAGAGAGGGGAAACCTAAATTTATGACCTAAAATAAATGAGGCCCTCCACCAAAGAATACAGGGAGTGTTTATGATTTTGGAGGAACAATTGTTCAAATAACTCCACACCTTCAGGGCAAGTCGTTTGGGCAGCTAAGACCTGAGCAAATAGCAGGGCGTTGGGAGCAAGGGTGACTGAAGAGAAAACGGGGGGAACAATTGGCAAAATTTGAGTGGCAGGAATCACGGTAATGAGGTCCACTTCATCTGGGTCCAAGGTAAAGTGGGCCAGGTTGCAGCTGAGAAAATTGGGAAGTACGTTAAGCACATCTTTTACAAATTCATATTTGAAATTGAAACTGCATAAGTCCTGATAGGTATGAGCTTGCTGATGCGCCAATTTTTGGGGTTTATGGAAATACAAGAGATCTTGGCGATCCATGCGCACAGTTAACTCATGCTGAGCACTCTGTAACAGATACCTCCAATGAGTCAATGCCCATGCTATGGCTGCCAGCTCCTTATTAAGATGGCCCAGGATTGCTCTATAAAAGTAAATTTTTGGGAAAAGTAGGAAACCGGATGTTTCAAGCCATCATGCTCTTGGAGCAAAACCACCCTCACTGCCACTGAGGAGGCATTTCATGCAACAATATACAGCTTGGCAGAATCTGCATGTTTCATGATGGGCGGGGATAAAAACACCTCTTTAATTGACTCAAACGCCTTCTGGCATTTGGGGTCCAACATAAAGGCACATTCTTACCCGTGAGGGGGTGGAGCAGAGCAGCCAACTGTAAAAGGGCTGGGGAAAATTTCTTTAGGAAAATAATGGTGCCCAATAAACTCCATATTTGTTTCTGGGTTGTCAGAGCTGGCCGTTCATAGATAGCATCCAACTTATTAGGAGAAATTGCGTAGCCATCCTTAAGGACCAAGTTCTAAGAAAGGTAACTTCCTCCTTATAGAACTCATATTTGGAAGGCTTAGTGAACAAGCCCGCCTTGTGCAAAGTAGCCACAACTGCTTCCAAGTCTATAGCATGTTGTTTGGGAGTTGGGGAGTGAACCAAAATGTCATTGATATATGCAACTGCGCAAGTGAACTGGAGATCGCCCAGTAAACTGTCAATTATTTGTTGAAACATAGCGGTCACATTCTTCAGCCCAAAGGGCATTAATCAGAATTGGAAAATGCCTCACTTTGTTCATATTGCGGTTAGCCATTCTTGCCCTTCCATCACCTAAATCTGGTTGAAGGCATTGATGAGATCCAGATTAGAAGACACATGAGATTTGGAAATTGCTTGGCTGATTGTCTGCTCCAGGGGCAGGGGGTAGGGATCATAAACCGTAACTTTGTTTAAATGTCTGTAATTCACATATGGTTGGAGGGAACCATTAGCTTTTTTGGCGTTTACAATGGGAGACATGACTAGAGATGTCTCCTTAAACAAACACCCTTTTTTAAGCATATCATCTAACCAAGTGTTAAGTGCAACCTCCTCCTCCATTGTTTGGGGATACAATGGACAGTTGATATTTACCAACTTCACCGTTGTTCTAAATCCCAAGTCAAATTTAGTAAGAGGAGGCAGATGATCTGCTTTTTTCAGAATTGAAGATACTTTAATAGCACATTTGTTGGGATTTTTGCCCATATTCCCAGCCTGCTAGATTACCTGGTGTCGCTAGGGGAAAATTCCCTCAAGCAAAGTGAATTGGAAATCAGTTGGCCCAAATTTTGGAGGAACTACATTCAGGGGTCTTTGGGATATTTAACTGGTTGTATCCATCAGGGATCAATCTGGATGAATACCTAATATCTCATTGAACAGAGTTGCTGACGAAGTAGGGGCATCTGATAGTGATTAACTATTAGGTGTACCAATTAGGATCAGTCAGGTTTTATCACCAACTGATTGGGAATGAGTAGTGAGTTGCAAGGCGAGTGATGCCGCCTGCAACTAGTGAATCGATTGGTTGGTGAAGTGACCTGCCATAAGGGGTAAAAAGTCCCATTACCTAAGCAGGTCGCTAGCCAATTATGGTTGGTTTGCTTGGATCGAGAGGAAAACGTTTGGAACACGCTTTCTGACTCTTTCCGTTTGAGGTCTTGAGGATGTCCAATGATGTAATCCTAGCCAGGATGGAGATGACCATCGCTGCTAAGACGAGGAAGGGTGATTCAATGGCAACAGCTGCCGTTTCATTGAAGAGGTGTCAACTGAGGGTTAGACAGCCAAATCCCCTACTATATAAAACCCTAGGGTTCACTATAATAAAAAACATTATTATTATGAAGAGATCAACATACACCAAAACATTATTATTAGTTTTATTGTAGATTTGGTAATAGTTAGACTATCAGCATTCAGTGTGAAGTTCCATCTCAAGGATACTATTGCAGAAGGCAATAATTGGAAGACTCTCAGAGAGAATAGTAGAGATATGAGCGGGGATCTAGAGACGAAAGGAACCACAACCCATGGATAGCTGCTGACTGTGTGTTGGGCCAAAAGAGACTGTCATCAGGAGATCTTGACGAAGATTGGGTGGACAGTAATACAGGGAACAAATCCCTATGAGTACAACTTATCAAGTATTTAATTGGAAGTACTGGCTAAAGCGTTGGGCCTGATAATAGTTCTAACTCAACTACGGATTTTAGTCTCCATACTATTATTGGATAATATATTCTATACAATGCAAAGTTCATGAGGAAACCAAACCTGTGCAGTAAAAAGGTTACTGGGTTGATGACCAATAATCAACTCCTTAATAAAATTTTATAACATTAAATCTTCAGGAAAATTGGATGGAAGGCCTGCAGGGGAAATGAGGGAAGTAATTGAACTGTGACCTTGAGTTTTTTTTAGAGTGTCAACTAAGGGAAATTTACCCTCCAGTTGGTCATTAATGAATGACAACATGTTTGACTCCAGGTGGATTCTAACATGTTGTCAGCGCCACCATCCAACCCCAAGATCATTGAAACACCAAGTTTGGCATAGTGGAAAACCAATCACAGAAGCTAAACTGGTGTACTATAAAAGGTACTGGCTGACAGACTATATATGATGTCTGGTAGAATGAAGAAGCCACCATCACCAATGGACCTATGTCCATGTCCAGTTCCAATTGTTGGGCTAACTTGATTCTCATGAAATTTCTAACAGCTCCAGTATCCACCAAAGCCTTAAAGGAGATGTGGTGAGATCTAATACTAATTTCATAGGTAATAAGAATAAGCAAAGTCTTGTTTATTGGTAGATTTGGGCGTTTCTGTTGCAATTGAAGAAATGGCAGAAGGGTATTGGGGGGAAGGTCAGAGACCTTTTCTGGAGTAAAGTTGGGAAGAACAAGGGCTTGGGAACTGGCGTCCTCCATCTGGGCTTTTACTGATTTATTTATAGGTGAACCAGGATAACCCAACTCTGATGCAGGAGTTTTGATGGGATCTGAGGCTGGGACTAACACTGGTTCAATGGTAAAAACTGCATCTGCGTCATCATTGGGTAGTCCTATCATATTTTTTACCCCTTAATAGTGGGAAGTATGGTGAGGGGTGGCGTTAATAGTGATCGCAGCGTTACATATTTGATCCACCATTTCTTTTGAAGTGGACCAAACCTCATGATGAGCAGAAACCAAATCCAAACCTGATCTAAAGATTGCCTGAAGCATATCATTAGAGAGGCCAGTGTGGGAGCCTGTTTGTGGAAGTTAGAGACCAAATAAGCCAAGCTGGGGGCTTTGGCCATAGTAGAGAGAAATTTGAATAAACAGTCCAAGTGTGACACAGGGGTTTCAGGGCAGCTGATATGATGGCAATCAGGGAGGTGGGGTCCCCCAATTGTGAGAAGAATGAAGAAGGCCTTGTACCCACCAACAGGAATTCCCTTCTACAGCGTCCAACAAAGCAACTCCTTGTTGGGCATGGGATAATGCAGCGGCATTGTTAAGGGCAATCACAGAATGCATTTACACCTCAGCGAGGGCATCAAGAACCTGATTCACAATATCTTAGGAAGGAATATGTGAACTTTCTTCTTTTATATTAAGTGGGGAAGAGGTAATAATCCGCGAGGCTCTTTTAGCTTGAAGGAGCTTCTTCAAGGTAAAGCAGATACTACCCACAAAATTGGCAAGTGACAAAAAAAACAAAAAGCAGAATACTGATTGTACGTTCATTTGGTAGAAAGTAACCACTGTGGCGCCCACCTCAAAGATCAGGGCAGAAGTGGCAGAAAACAATGGTTGGTCAATTATGTCATGAAAACAGCAGAAAAAGTTTAGACCAGCCTTCCAGTTGTGATGCATAAGCACCCAAAAACAAGCCAAAGTGCCAGAGGCATTGCTGCACGTATGATGTTGTATGGAGCTGTGAATTGGAAAAATGATAAATCATTGGTGTAGGGCAATTGTGAATAGCAACCTGAAAATGAATTAAATGGAGACAAACCCAGACACTGGGGGTCTTGCTGCAGGGGATAGTACCACAGGTATAGTTTCTACAAGGTCATCAGTGGGTGGGTTTAATAAACTTGAGGAGACAAGGGGCTGATCCTTTCTTGGAAATGGTGGATGTAAGGCCACAAGATCCCAGTATATTGATGGCGGATATTTGAAATAAAGGAGTTGGATTGTCATAAGTATCTGGCTCACTGAATCCAGTTGAAGATGGTGGGGTTATAGTAACCATCAGTATTGGTAAAGCCCATCCAGTATAGGGACTGATAGGCCACCAGAGTAAAGCCATTGGGAATATGTCCAGAAGGATATTTAATAAAGTCAAAAATTGATAGTTTTTTGGCATCAAATTTTATTTAAAGGAAAGTGAAGAAAATCAACACAATTTTCTTAGTGTGATGCAAATGATTGAAAAGTAGTCAATTGTTGGGATTTTTGCCCATATTCCTAGCCTGCTAGATTACCTGGTATCACTAGGGTAAAAATTCCTTAAAGCGAAGTGAGTTGGAAATCGGTTGACCCAAATTTCAGAGGAACTAAGTTCTGGGGTTTTAGGATATTTGTCTGGTCATATCAAACAGGGATCAATCTGGATGAATACCCAATATCTCATTGGGCGGAGCGGCCACTAAAATAAGGGCATCTGATAGTGATTAACTATCAGGTGTACCAATTGAATTGGTCAGGTTTCATCACCAACTGATTGGGAATGTTTAATGAGTTGCAAGGCGAGTGATGCCGCCTGCAACTAGCAAATTGATTGGTTGGTGAAGTGACCTGCCATAATGGGTAAAAAGTCCCATTATATAAGCAGGTCACTAGCCAATTATGGTTGATTTGTTTGGATTGAGAGGAAAACGTTAGAGACACGTTTCCAACTCTTTCCATTTGAGGTCTTGAGGATGTCCAATGATGTAATCCTAGCCAGGATGGAGATGACCATTGCTGCTGAAATGAGTAAGGGTGATTCAATGGCAATGGCTGCTGTTTCATCAAAGAGGTGTCAACTGAGGGTTAGATGGCTAAATCCCCTATAAATTCCCTAGGATTCACTTTAATAAAAAACAGGCATATAGACATTATTATATACCTTCATATAGATAAAAACACATATACTTTACTACTTTAGAACATTATTAGTTTTATTGTAGATTTGGTAATAGTTAGACTATCAGCATCTAGCGTGAAGATTCTATCTCAAGGATATTATTGCAGAAGGCAATAATTGGTAGACTCTCAGAGAAGAGTAGAGATCCAAGTGAGGATCTAGAGAAAAAGGGAACCACGGCTAAGGGATTGCTGCCAACTGTGTGTTGGGCTAAAGGAGACTGCCATCAGATGATCTTAATGAAGATCAAGTGGACAGGATTACAGGGAATGAATCCCTAAGAGTACGATATCCAGTATTAATCAGAAATGCCGGCTGAAGCGTTGGGCCTAAAATAAATTCTAACTCAACTACGGATAATAGTCATCATACTATTATCAGATTATATATATATTCTTACAATGCAAGGTGCATGAGGAAACCAAACCTGTGCAGTAAAAAGGTTACTAGGGTTGACAGCTGATAATCAACCCAACGGAGTAAATTTTTACAAGTTGGTGCTCACTACAGGGGTAGTTGAGTAGAAGAATTTATCCATAATGTCAAGAAAAGAAGGTGTTTCCAATTTTAGAGATAAGTTACTGAAGGAAGTAATGAAGATAGAATGTGAAGAGGATCACCTTAAGTGGCATTCATCCAGCTCAGCAGTGGAGCTCCGAGTGAAGCAAAATGAAGATACTCAAGTTCAGGGAAAAGGACTTGCAGCCTAGATATGGAACAATCTAGTGCTGCAAGGAAACCAGTTCCACTAGATATCTATTTGAGATGAAGAGTACCAGCAGGACCAAATTGGGTTGGAATTGGGCCCACTGTAAATAGTCCCAAGGAACAGCAAGATCAACTCAGGTTGAAATTGGATCCACTTTAAATAGTCCTGAGGAGAGAGTGTTTAGATGAGGCATTGGATAAAATAAGAAGCAATCAATCCTTGAATTGGATTGCCATACCAATGAAGAGATGAAGTCA